>CM077220.1:20987140-21049640 GCA_039654775.1 Spinibarbus caldwelli | reverse complement strand
GATGGCGTCAAGCACACAAGCACACACACTTTTAGCCCTGTGTGGTACGGTCAGAGGTGGGTAGTAATGAGTTACATTTACTTCGTTACATTTACTTGAATAAATTTTTTGGGTAACTAATACTTTTAGAGTATATTTAAAAATGGGTACTTTTACTCTTACTCAAGTGCATTTTTAGTGAAAAAACGGTACTTTTACTTCGTTACTGTGGGCGACGCTCCTCTCGTTACCTTAATGTAATACAAGTTAAAAATCCTTCAATTTATTCCAAACGCGCCGTCTACTTTTTTTTCTGGGCACTGAGCGATGCCCGTTCGCAAATGATTCATTCTTTTGAGTCAATTCTGTTCGAAGGCTTGATCAAACCAGTTGGCAAATCAGTGAATCGGTTCGCGAATCAGTTTGAATGATTCGTTCAGTTCTGCCGCACCCGCTGATCGTCTGAAGCGGTTCTCACTGAAGAGTTGTAACTTCAAGAGCGCTGAAGACGTGGCTTTGGATCTACAGTCAGTTGAAAGCAAATCTGCAAAGGCTATGGTTTGCTAGCTAAGAAGATCTTTATTAGATGAACACCGCGTGTGCTGTCGGTTCCACAGGTAGAGATTCGATTACAGTACACGATACTATTATGACATTACCAGTTTGTTGGACATGTACCTTACACATTAAATACAATGTATAATTTATTCATTAAATAAGCCGTCACAGAGTATGAAATGAACACCCGCCAAACCCGCGTTAGTTCCAGGAGGAATGCCTTTGCCTAGACACAATTAATATTGATATTTTCACAATATTTACGCTTGCAGAAATAAAGGCTACATTTGTTTACATTTTGCAGAACAGACGGAAGAAGATCCGTCAATGTGTATTTGTTTCGTTATGTTCAGATGTTCAGTAGCGGTCATGTGAGTTTTCACTCTTCTCCGTGTCAGAGGTTATAAACATATACATTTATAATACATAATTAATATACTTTAAAATATAATTTAATTCAATTCAGTTTATGCAAATCAGAATTTTTAACAGCTGTTACTCCAGTTTTCAGAGTCATATGATCCCTCAGAAATCATTCAGATATATTGATTTATCAGTGTTGTTGAAAAAAAAAACAGCATCTGCTGGTTAGGTATGTTTTGAAGCTGGGATGATGGTTTATGCTGGTCCTTAGCTGGTTTAAGCTGATCATGTGCTGGTCATGCACATGTCCAGCTTAAACCAGCTAAGGATCAGGATAAACCAGCAAAGGACCAGCTAAAATCAGCTCAAACCAGCATCCCATGCTTCAAAACATACCTTACCAGCAAAAGCTGTTTTTTTCAACAGGGAACAGTTTTGCTGCTTAATATTTTTTGGAACCTGTGACATTTTGTTCAGGATTCTTTTATGAATAGAAAGCTATAAAAGAACAGCATTGATAATAAATCAGGCTGATAAAAAAATTCTGATTTGCATCACTGAAATAAATTACATAAAAAAATAAAAAAAAAACATTAAAAGTATTTTGAATGGCAGTGTGTGTGTGTGTGTGTGTATATATATATATATAGAGAGAGAGAGAGAGAGAGAGATAGAGATATATAGATATTTAGATAAAATTTATGTATCTAAATAAAAATAGACTATTTTCAGTATATGATCCAAAGTAACTAGTAACTAACTACTTGAGTAGTTTTTTTATCCGATACTTTTTTACTCTTACTCAAGTAATTATTCAGACTATTACTTTTACTTTTACTTGAGTAAATATTTCTTCAAGTACTTTTACTTTTACTTGAGTACAGGTTTTGGGTACTCTACCCACCTCTGGGTACGGTATAGTAATTTTGGTATGTTTCTTCTACGCAAGTTTTTTTTTTTTTTTTTTTTTTTTAATTAGATGCAGTTGTTAACTTATCCACTTTATCCAGCATAGTTTTATAGAAATTTGCAAAAATGTGAATGTTGTCATATGATAGCGCTGTACCAAAATGGAAAAATTGGAAATGGAATTGCTGTGTTTTTCTATGGAGCTTATAATATGACAAAACTATTTGAATTTGAATTGTGTAAATTTGAATATTGACAAGTATCATTTAACAAAACTGAATATAATGTGGCATTTAACATAGTTCTGAATTAGATTTTTTTTAACTTGAATAATGAACATTTGAAATTTAACACAATTGGATTTTTTTTTATGGCAGTTTTTTAATAAACGTATTTTCAAACAGCGGATTTTTGTTCTGAATTCTTAGACTGCAAAAATCCAGTTTTTAAAAATACAGCTTCAAGTTTTCAAGATGAAGAAATTCGCAACATCAAATTCAATATTTAAAATTCAAAGCAAGAAATTCAGATCGTACAGAAAGTAGGTCAGAGGTCATCCACAGGGAAGAGTAGCTGATCTCCGAAAAGTCGAATGAAGCAATTACTGAGACCGGGAGGAGACATGTTCGGTTCACTTAGGCTAGTATTGTCGTGGCCACGAGATCATTTTGTCGAGGTAAGGACATCCTTATATCGTGGCCACGCGATGTGAAGTTGAGGGAACAACATCAATTTCTCGTGGCCACGAGTTTAATGCGTAAACAAACCTGCGTGACCATAGCAACCTGGGATTATCAGAGATGGATAAAACATTTTTCTCCATCCCACAGTCTTGTAAGTCCGTTAACTGATCTTGTCTTTTTGTTTAATATTTGTATGTTATTATTATTATAAAACTATAGGCAGTCGACTTTAACCAATTACCGAGCAGATTATTAACAACCAATAGAACATTTCACTGAGCTCATGTAGGTAGTGTTGAAAACATGATGAATATCATTTAAAATGTAATAAAATTCCCATTGGATGATCCATCAAAAATCTTTTACAGAGCTATAAATAAAGAAAAAAATCCAGAGCATGCGTGTACGAGTTGGTTTGCCAAGTAAAAATACAATTTTGTGTAAAATGTCATAGTTAACTGTTTCTGACATGAAAACTACGCTATAGCTAGTCTCATGAAATGATAAATAGCAAATAACACGTACTAAATTTCCGTTATGTTTTGTTTATTTTTAGTAAAATCAAATGTGACCTTGTTGTTTGCAACTATGGCAATGTCTGCCCCGAGACCGCACAAAACACTTCCACTACGAGAGAAAGCGGCAGCCGCGCGGCGATTCCAGGATATCATTACCTCGACAAAATGATCTCGTGGCCACGACATATTATCACACTCCCACGAGTTAATATGTCGTGGCCACGACAAAACTAGCCTAAGTGAACCGAACATGTCTCCTCCCGGTCGCAGTAAATGCTTCGTTCGACTTTTCGGAGATCATCTACACTTCCCTGTGGATGACCTCTGACCTACTTTCTGTACGATCTGAATTTCTGTACTTTGAATTTTAAATATTGAATTTGATGTTCCGAATTTCTTCTTAATCTTGAAAACTTGAAGCTGTATTTTTAAAAACTGGATTTTTGCAGTCTAAGAATTCAGAACAGAAAATCCGCTGTTTGAAAATACATGTCTACTAAAAAACTGCCATAAAAAATTCAGTTGTGTTAAATTTCAAATGTTCAATATTCAAGTTTAAAAAAATCTAATTCAGAGCTACAGGTGTATCTCAATAAATTAGAATGTCGTGGAAAAGTTCATTTATTACAGTAATTCAGCTCAAATTGTGAAACTCGTGTATTAAATAAATTCAATGCACACAGACTGAAGTAGTTTAAGTCTTTGGTTCTTTTAATTGTGATGATTTTGGCTCACATTTAACAAAAACCTACCAATTCACTATCTCAACAAATTAGAATACTTCATAAGACCAATAAATAAATAAATAAATAAATAAACATTTTTAATGAATTGTTGGCCTTCTGGAAAGTATGTTCATTTACTGTATATGTATTCAATACTTGGTAGGGGCTCCTTTTGCTTTAATTGCTGCCTCAATTCGGCGTGGCATGGAGGTGATCAGTTTGTGGCACTGCTGAGGTGGTATGGAAGCCCAGGTTTCTTTGACAGTGGCCTTCAGCTCATCTGCATTTTTTGGTCTCTTGTTTCTCATTTTCCTCTTGACAATACCCCATAGATTCTCTATGGGGTTCAGGTCTGGTGAGTTTGCTGGCCAGTCAAGCACACCAACACCATGGTCATTTAACCAACTTTTGGTGCTTTTGGCAGTGTGGGTAGGTGCCAAATCCTGCTGGAAAATGAAATCAGCATCTTTAAAAAGCTGGTCAGCAGAAGGAAGCATGAAGTGCTCCAATATTTCTTGATAAACGGGTGCAGTGACTTTGGTTTTCAAAAAACACAATGGACCAACACCAGCAGATGACATTGCACCCCAAATCATCACAGACTGTGGAAACTTAACACTGGACTTCAAGCAACGTGGGCTATGAGCTTCTCCACCCTTCCTCCAGACTCTAGGACCTTAGTTTCCAAATGAAATACAAAACTTGCTCTCATCTGAAAAGAGGACTTTGGACCACTGGGCAACAGTCCAGTTCTTCTCCTTAGCCCAGGTAAGATGCCTCTGATGTTGTCTGTGGTTCAGGAGTGGCTTAACAAGAAGAATACGACAACTGTAGCCAAATTCCTTGATACGTCTGTGTGTGTGGTGGCTCTTGATGCCTTGACCCCAGCCTCAGTCCATTCCTTGTGAAGTTCACCCAAATTCTTGAATCGATTTTGCTTGACAATCCTCATAAGGCTGCGGTTCTCTCGGTTGGTTGTTTATGTTTTTCTTCCACACTTTTTCCGTCCACTCAACTTTCTGTTAACATGCTTGGATACAGTACTCTGTGAACAGCCAGCTTCTTTGGCAATGAATGTTTGTGGCTTACCCTCCTTGTGAAGGGTGTCAGTGATTGTCTTCTGGACAACTGTCAGATGAGCAGTCTTCCCCATGATTGTGTAGCCTAGTGAACCAAACTGAGAGACCATTTTGAAGACTCAGGAAACCTTTGCAGGTGTTTTGAGTTGATTAGCTGATTGGCATGTCACCATATTCTAATTTGTTGAGATAGTGAATTGGTGGGTTTTTGTTAAATGTGAGCCAAAACCATCACAATTAAAAGAACCAGAGACTTAAACTACTTCAGTCTGTGTGCATTGAATTTATTTAATACATGAGTTTGACAATTTGAGTTGAATTACTGAAATAAATGAACTTTTCCACGACATTCTAATTTGAGATACACCTGTATGTTAAATGCCACATAATATTCAGTTTTGTTAAATGACACTTGTCAATAATTCAAATTTACACAATTCAAATTCAAATTGTTTTGTCATATTATAAGCTCCATATTTCCCCCCCCTCACACTGTTCATAGTGGCCAATATTGTATTTACTATGATACAAATGCATTTACTATATACTTATATAACACAATTATATGATACAGTATGATTTCTTATTTTCAGTCAAAAATTAAGATGGAAATATTTTATTGCACAGGTTAGCTAATCCAACTGACAACAGTGAAAATATTCAGAATCATTGTTTTTAAGGTTTCAAAAAATATGTGAACTCATAATAAAGTTATAAAATAATTCAAATAAAATAATTCACTCAATTTTAGTTTGTAGGAGTTCCAAGTGTTTAATTAATAAAAAAAAAAAGATAATTTTTTTTTTTTTTTTTAATGAAAAAAAAAGGCTTTTTGGTTCAGTACGCACTACAAACTGTATGATTCGTTGGACTAATCCTATTATGTTTGGAAAATAAAAGAGCTTAAAGTGTGTGAAATATCTCAACAACGCACCCCAAATGACGTAACAGGCAACGTGCTGTCTGTCCCGCGATAGCCTCCCCTTGCTGGGGTGCGTTGACAGACGATGATCTTGTATCTACAATAGCCAGAGATATTGTCAAAAACATCAATTATTGGCAATATTAAGAGGATTTGGCATTTCCAATTAATGCAGGCCTGTTACTTTCTTATTTTTATTATTATTATGAAGTTACATTTATTATTAAATTAAAAATATTAACACTGCATTCATCAATAAAAATCAAGGAAATAAAAAGCTTTTATTTCAAGCACCAACTTTCAAAAACAACCTTTTTAACACATAATAAGTTTCTTCTCATTTTTTTCAATTTTTTCTCAGTATGTACGGGCCACGAGAGAAATATAAAGGAAATAAATGAAAACAGCTATAGGCTATACCGTTATCAGCATATGTTGAAGCAGATTTGTCTCTCTTTGTCTCTGAGAGAATATGCGGCGTCAGATGCCGAAAGCTCCGTCATTACTCCGTAATTCTGTTTTTACTTTCACTTTCTGCTTATAGTGAATTGACTGAGATTAAGACGTTCACCAGCATAAATCCTGCTCAAAGTTTGCATATAAGATTGCCCCACCCCCCGTATCGAAAATGTACCGAACGGTGACACCACTGTGTCGTATCCAACCGAACCGTGAATTTTGTGAACCGTTACACCCCTAATATATATATGTATGTATGTATGTATGTATGTGTGTGTGTGTGTGTGTGTGTATATATATATATATATATATATATATATATATACAATCCCAAACTTTCTTTCTATTATATTTAAAAAAAATAATAATCAAAGATGGAAAAATATTTCACCGTTAGAACAATTTGTACCTTGTAGTCTTAGTTTCTTCTCACTACTGAAAAAACTGAGCGGTTACACACACACTAACCTGTACAACACATTTGCACACTCGGTCACAGCCGTGGAAGTTTATTTCATCAGACGGAGCAGTGTGATTAGATAAAGCTACTTTCACTCCTCTGTGTGCACACACACTGCAATGTGTTTGAACTCATCCCTTTCCACTATCACTTCCTCACCCCCTTCTGGAGCGAGATAACGTCACTCTTCGAAACATCAGGCACAGGTCTGTAAAGTAGCTGTCAACAAATCGCATTTAGGGAGGGGAGGCAGATAGCTCAGGCTAAGGTTAAGACACACTGTTAAGACAAAAATGAACTCATAGCTGATAATATCTCCTCCGACACGAGCTGATAAAGCGAACATCGTACACCGTGCTCCGCTCACCTGATTGCGGTGATGTATTAATGCTATTATTATGACAGACTGTTATAACAACTATCATGACTCACAGTGCCGAACAGAAACATCCATTTCTGACCACTCTTCTTGAAAGAAAACTTCTTGGAGCAGCGTGCTAAATAATGTCGCTTATTTTGCTGTGAAAGGCTGTGATTGTTTTATTAATTTAGTATGCAGCAGGCCCGCTCCTCATAATATGCCTTTCTTTTGTCTCTGTGTCTGTGTTTTGAGTGGTAAAAAACTGGGTGATGGATGGTTGGCGCTAAAGGCTCATAAACATAAGCACAGCGAGCTGATTGATTAAGGCTTTTATTGTCTTACAGACATTTGCTTTCTTAAACAGTAGTTGGAGTGCTGCAGACTGTGGGGCCTCTGGACCTGCTTTCAGCTATCTGAAGTTACCCTGAGGGACAGAGATGCTAAATGTGACTGTAGGCTCCTCCTGTTGACTTATGGGTACTCAGGCTTATTAACTTACCTAATGCACTCAAGCAGGTCACCTCCAGACATTTTGCCTCTTTATTTTAACCTGTTTGATGGTCTCATTTTGGTCATTTACTTTTTATTTTGCTCTTGCAATATGAAAATGACAAGACAGGTACTGCGGTCACCCGATTTTTCTGCTAGATTATTTTACTAGACTCTCTCGTTTTCCCATAACACACAACATGTGGAATTTAAAATTATTAAGCAATAAATAATAAACAAAAATGTTTTTTTTTTTTTTTTTATCTTAAGCTGCTATCATTTTTTTCCAGTGTGCACTGCATTTCTATTTATTATTTAAAATTTAATAAATTAAATGGAGGTACATGCGTTTGCACTTGTTCTCACACTTTTTGTCTTAAAGTTCCCATTCTCCAACATTTTATTTTGTTATTTCTGCTGTAATTAATGACAACAGAAACTGGGAGTGTTAATATATTAAACATGATTAATTTTTTATTCAAAAACTGACCATGATTTTTATATTTTATTTTTTGAAGTAAGAACTGTATGTTATTGAGTTATTGAGGGGTGAATTAAACGTTTTTATCGTTTCATTAATATTTTTATTTATTTTCCTATTATATTTATTATATAAAATAATATTAAATATATATTAAATATAAATAGTATATATTGTATTTATTATTATATTATATATTATTGTATATATTTATATATTATATTTTAATTTAAAGTTATATATACACACACACACACACAGACATATAAACACATACACAGTGCTGCTTGAAAGTTTGTGAACCCCTTGAAGAATCTGTGAAAATGTGAGTAATTTTAACAAAATAAGAGAGATCATACAAAATGCATGTTATTTTTTTTTATTTAGTACTGTCCTGAGTAAGATATTTTACATAAAAGATATTTACATTTAGTTCACAAGACAAAAAAATTGTTTTTGAAATTATTAAAATAACCCCATTCAAAAGTTTGGGAACCCTTGGTACTTAAAGGTGACACATCATGAAAATCTGACTTTTCCAGGTTTTAAGTGCTATAATCAGGTCCCCGGTGCATCTACCAACTAAGGAAATGTGAAAAAGATTAACCCAGTAACTTTGTTTTGGTAAGCCTTTTTCTGCAAGCGTCTGAAAAAACGAGTGCGTCAGATCTTGCTCCCCTAGTGACATTGCAAAGGGATCTCATTATAATATTACCGCCCCTTAATCTGTACGTTTCCACCCACGGTGCCGTCATTTTGATTTCGCAAGCGACAACGGTGTACCAGCTCTAATGTCATGGTGAAAGTTTGAGCAAAACATGCTAACTGTTCTGCCTTTGGCTGCACAGACGATCACAGAACACTATTTACAGTCGCAGCCTCAGAGGAGACAACAGAGCAGTGGATTTATTGATTTATTTACTGTATATTGCTGCTGCCACACAGATCTAAAATAAATGTGATTTATTTCCCAGCTGTTTACCTTCACAGTCATAACCGGCTGTTTTTGTAACTTACGGGTCTTTTTGTGTGTGAATGAGAACAGTACTCACATGCTGTGACAGCCGCTTTCTGTCCTTGTGCTTCGGATGTGTGCACTCAGAAAACCGTATATCACAAGTTTAAACTAATATGGTTTAAAACGCATGATTTCAACGCGATAAACATAACCAGAACCAAAACAGATGTTTTCAGCAGGTAGGAGCTGTAATAACGGAGCTCTCTTCTGGAAAAGGGGGCGGGGAGCAGCAGCTCATTTGCATTTAAAGACACATGCTCTAATATAGAGTGTTTCTGCGTCCACTCAAAATAGGCATTTTCAAAATGATATAATAAATGGTCTGTGGGGTCTTTTGAGCTGAAAGTTCGCAGTTACATTCTGGGACCCCTGAGACTTATATTAAATATTGTAAAAAGGGGCATAATATGTCACCTATAATATTGTGTATGGTTACCTGGATGATCCAGGACTGTTTTTTGTTTTGTGATGGTTGTTCATGAGTCCCTTGTTTGTTCTGAACAGTTAAACTGAGCACTGTTCTTCAGAAAAATCCTCCATGTCCTGCGGAATCTTCAGGTTTCCAGCATCTTTTGCATATTTGAACCTTTTCCAGCAGTGACTGTATGATTTTGAGATCCATCTTTTCACACTGAGGACAATTGAGGGACTCAAACACAGCTATTAAAAAAAAGGTTCAAACATTCGCTGATGCTCCAGAAGGAAACACAATGCATTAAGAGCCGGGGGGTGAAAACTTTTTGAATTTGAATATCGAGGTAAATTGTACTTGTACTGTACATACTGTACATGTGTATACACACACACACACACACACACACACACATATATATATATATATATATATATATATATATATATATATATACACACAGGTGCATCTCAATGAATTAGAATGCCGTGGAAAAGTTCATTTATTTCACTAACTCAACTCAAATTGTGAAACTTGTGTATTAAATAAATTCAATGCACACAGACTGAAGTAGTTTAAGTTTTTGGTTCTTTTAATTGTGATTATTTTGGCTCACATTTAACAAAACCCACCAATTCACTATCTTCAAATTAGAATATGGTGACATGCCAATCAGCTAATCAACTCAAAACACCTGCAAAGGTTTCCTGAACCTTCAAAATGGTTACACAATAGCCTATACAATCATGGGGAAGACTGCTGATCTGACAGTTGTCCAGAAGACAATCATTGACACCCTCCACAAAGAGGGTAAGTCACAGAAGGTCATTACTGAATGGTTGGCTGTTCGCAGAGTGCTGTATCAAAGCATATTAAGTGAAAAGTTGACTGGAAGGAAGAAATGGGGTAGGAAAAGGTGCACGAGCAACAGGGATGACCACAAGCTTGAGAATACTGTCAAACAAAGCTGATTCAAACACTTGGGAGAGCTTCACAAGGAGTGGACTGAAGCTGGAGTCAGTGATCAAGAGTCACCACGCTCAGACGTCTTCAGGAAAAGGGCTACCAAGCCACTTCTGAAACAGAAACAATGTCAGAAGCATCTTACCTGGGCTAAGGAGAAAAAAACTGGACTGTTGCTCAGTGGTCCAAAGTCCTCTTTTCAGTTAAAAGTAAATTTTGCATTTCATTTGGAAATCAAGGTCCCAGAGTCTGGAGGAAGACTGGAGAGGCACAGAATCCAAGCTGCTTGAAGCCCAGTGTGAAGTTTCCACAGTCAGTGATGAATTGGGCTGCCATTTCATCTGCTGGTGTTGGTCCATTGTGTTTTCTGAAGTCCACAGTCAACGCAGCCATCTACCAGGACATTTTAGAGCACTTCATGCTTCCTTCTGCTGACAAGCTTTATGGAGATGCTGATTTCATTTTCCAGCAGGACTTGGCACCTGCCCACACTGCCAAAAACACCAAAAGTTGGTTAAATGACTATGGTGTTGGTGTGCTTGACTGGCCAGCAATCTCACCAGACCTGAACCTCCTAGAGAATCTACGGGGTATTGTCAAGAGGAAGATGAGAGACACCAGACCCAACAATGCAGATGAGCTGAAGGCCACTGTCAAAGAAACCTGGGCTTCCATACCACCTCAGCAGTGCCACAGACTGGTCACCTCCATGCCACGCCGAATTGAGGCAGTAATTAAAGCAAAAGGAGCCCCTATCAAGTATTGAATATGTATACAGTAAATGAACATACTTTCCAGAAGGCCAACAATTCACTAAAAATGTTTTTTTTTTATTGGTCTTATGAAGTATTCTAATTTGTTGAGATAGTGAATTGGTGGGTTTTTGTTAAATAAGCCAAAATCATCACAATTAAAAGAACCAAAGACTTAAACTACTTCAGTCTGTGTGCATTGAATTTATTTAATAGACGAGTTTCACAATTTGAGATGAATTACTGAAATAAATGAACTTTTCCACGACATTCTAATTCGAGATGCACCTGTATGTATGTATGTATGTATGTATGTGTGTATATATATATATATATATATATATATATATATATATATATATGCCATTGTCTGTCTGAATACTCAATTCTGATCGGCAGGCAGGTGTTGATTAAATTTGTTTAACTGCACAGGTAGTTCCAGGTCAGTTTAATCACGTTCTATATTAATGCACTTCCTATAAACATTGGTAACCATAGTAACATACAGTTACAGTTGAATAGTAATACAGACGAAAATAACCGTCATTTTTATCATTCAGGTCAAATATTGCAGCGCAAATATTATTAACATCTTTAATATGTGAATGCTGGCAAATGACCATGGCATAAATGGGATAATCAACGGCTAGCTGTGCATTAAACGATTTGAACGCTGCGCGTCGGGTGGTTTTTCGGCTCCAAGTCGTGCATTCAAATCGTTTAATGCACAGCTAGCCGTTGATTATCCCTTACATATATATATATATATATATATATATATATATATATATATATATATATATATATATATAATATTAGTGCTGTCAAACGATTAATCGCATCCAAAATAAAAGTTTTTGTTTACGTAATGTGTGTACTGTATTTATTATGTATATATAAATACACACACATGCATGTATATATTTAAGAAAAATGTTATATTTGTATATTAAATATTAAATATTAAACTAATACACACACACACACACACACACACACACACACACACACACACATATATATATATATATATATATATATATATATATATATATAGCTGAGGCTTTCTAGTTGAGCACTTTTACAATGAAGGTGTAAGTGCAATGCATGTAAAGGGGACCATTAATGCATATCCATCTGTGCTTTTGGAATATTCTGATAATGATTTGCTCTTAAAAATGTGTTGTATCTTCCATAGGTCAAAATCAGAAGGAAGACCTCTTAGTGATTCATTTGCATTAGCAGATGAAAGGGGTCGACCTTGTGGTTTTGTTTCATCCATATGCAAGCTGCAGTGTTGTGGGTCAAAACCATTGATCTCGCACCCTTTATGCCTGCACAGACGTGCTGCAATTCAAGTTTACGTAAAAAGTACACGTGAACACACGCTCAGATAGAACCGACCTTGCTCAGGTAGATCATACAACTCCTGTCACTTCTACATCCCTCCGTTGACCTCTGCAGGGGTCACAGTCCATTCCTGCGGTGGGCAGATTGCGTGTTTGGGAGGTGATGAAGGGGGCAGTGCCGGGAACAGCTGTGTGGTTTGTAGTGACCGTGCTAACTGCTGTAGGCTTTGTAAGGTCATTATATGATAATGAAAATGATTACTGAATTACACGGGGGTTTAGGAGAGGGGAGGGGAGTGGAGTGAACGGGCCTGAGTTTGATAAATGATCTCTGAAAATGCCCATCTGTCTCCATCCCCCCTCTCTTTCAGTCTCTCTCTCTCTATGTTCCCCTCTGTGTTTTTGCTTATTCTGTTTTTGGTTTTCTTGCATTATCACTCAATTACGAAAAAGTGAAAGAGTGAAAAATGGAGCAATAGGAGAGGTCTGAGAGGAAGTGTGCTTCTGTGTGCATGTGTAGTGCTGGACTCTCAGTAAAACCACAGGAGAGAGCAGCCACCGTTCACTTTATGTCAGACAGTGGAAAAATGAACTCACCCTCCTCTAGATACACAAGATGTCTGTCTGGTTTAAGTGGACAGGGCAGATTTAGGGCATAATTTACTAAAGCATGTAGGTCATCCAAAACCAGTTTTTCATAGACGAAAAGAGCAAGAGAGCATGTACTTGGATGAATGGCTCTTATTAATGACTGAAGTTATTAATCATTTTATTTAAATCTGAAAAGATTTATGAACTGCAAAAGACTTCAGTTAATCTGTTCTCTGCTGTATTTGCTGCTTGTGTTATTTTGAAAATGTCTCATACATATTAGGGTGACACTTTATTTTAAGGTTTCCTTGTTACATGTTACATGCATTTACTATTACAATGCCAATAAATTATGCATAATCACATGCAAGTAACCCTAAGCCAAACCCTAATCCTAATGTAATGTATAATGTATAATTGCACTGTAACAAGGACACTTTAAAATAAAGGTGCCCCATATTAATAACACTTACGTGATTCAATTCATCAACATTAATTAATGCATTAGATATCATAATATATATCTGCATTTTTTACAGCATTTATTATTGCTGTTTATTTTCTGAAATATTACAATTTACAAGAGCTGTTTTCTCTTTTATAATGTAATTTATTCCTGTGACGCAAATATGAATTTTCAGTAGCCATTACTCCGGTCTTTAGTGTCACATGATCTTTTAGAACCCGTTCTAATATGCTGATTTGCTGCATATTTTGATTGATGTGCTGCTTAATATTTTTGTGTAAAACATTATACTTTTTTTTCAGGATTTGATTATTTTTTTGTAGCATTAGACATTTTTACTGTCATTTACTGACCCTAAACTTTTGAATGGTAGTGTTTGTAGAAATGAATAAATGCTGTAAAAGTATAATGTATGCATTAACCGGTGTTAACTTATAGAACTTTATTATAAAGTGTTAAAATATTTGAATTGAGTTAATCATTCATTGCCACAATGCATACATTGTGGCAAATGTTTGTTTGCATTTGAGCATGTGAGTGTTGCATCCTGGAGGCCGCAGCTGCCCTCATCACTCAACCTCGGTGCATGACCTTTGACCTCAGGCTCTGAATGTCTGTATTTTAGTGAGTGTCTTAGTGTGTTGAGTGTGGTGTGACCTCTCGTACTTCACCTGGGTGGAAACCTTCTGAACAGAAATGCCACAGGCTGTCATCACACACTCACACACACACACACATACACACACACACACACACACACACACACACACACACACAGAAAGGTCATGGAGTTCAGAGGGCAAACAGAAGTTTCTTCACAGACTAGAACATCAAACACCAAACATTACACACACAGGCAAACATGATTGCTAACTCACCTATGTTTTGTCAATACAAACGAGGTCAGTGTTAATGCTTTACGAGTAACGTGCATTGAATAATTACATTGTTTTAGAGAAATAAAGTTATTAACATGTTACTTTTCGAATGAACACTACCATATTTAGTGCTTATATAGCACTATACTTTAAGTAATGCACACTTTATATAGTGTATTATTTTATATAGTGTCAAATGCAACCTTTTTCATCCTCATAATTTACTGTTCTCTGTAGTCATGCAAGCAAGTTCTTCTGTCACGCAGGATCTTATTCTTGTGCACAATCCTATTTCTCTTCTATTCCATTGGCTGAGACAAACATGAAAAAAGTAAATTAATGTGCAATCAAATTGTTTTATGCTTAGAATTAAATTTGCAAGTATTATTTTAGTGTTTTTATACATTAGGACCTTTGTAATTTTAATTAGTTTTTATTTTTACATTTTCAGTTTTTAATTTAATTAGAGTTTTACAATTTAGTAATTTATGTGCTTTTGTCATAATTAGATTTTAAAAAATATCTCAATTCATTTTTGCAAAGCTTTTACTACGCTGTATTTTTATTTACATTTATATTTACATTTAGTCATTTAGCAGACGCTTTTATCCAAAGCGACTTACAAATGAGGACAATAGAAGCAATCAAAACCAACAAAAGAGCAACAACATGCAAGCGATATGACAAGTCTCGGTTAGCCCAACGCAGTACATGTAGCAAGGTTTTTTTTATTTATTTATTTATTTTTTTTAAACAAGTAGATAGAATATAGAAAAGAAAGCTAGTGTTTTAGTTTTTTAAGAAAAGCTAGCAGTTAGAGAATAAATATGCAATTGATAAAGGGTCAAGTGTGTGTGTGTGTGTATTTCAGTTTTAAGTTTAGTAATTTGTATACATATTTTGGTTAGTTTCTAAGCAACATTTCTGTTTTTTAAGTTTAAGTTTTTCATGTAATATTTGTATTTTATTTGAGCTTTATTTCAGTTACTATAAATAATTTTAAATAATTTGATTTTAGTCTACTATGCCAGAGCACGTTGATGTGACGCGCCGGCTGTTGTGAACGTGCTCAGGACAGTTGGACATTACGGTGGATTAGAAGTAAAAAATAATATAAATACTGTTCAGTTTCTTGCACAGACCGATTGTTTTGTGTCTTAAGACCTCAATGTATCGTCACGAGCTGCAGGGTTTAATTTGGTTTTGTCGGGGTTTTTTTTTTTTTTGTTTCTTTATTTTTTTTTTTTTTGGACTCTCAAAGCCGTGGGTCCCATTGACTGCCATGACATGACTGACAGACTGCAACAGTTTGAGTTAAAAATCTTCGTTTGTGTTCTACTGAAGAAACAAAGTCTCCTACATCTTGGATGCCCTGGGAGTAAGCAGATAAACATCAAATTTTCATTTTTGGGTGAACTATCCCTTTAAACTAAAACAACCACATTTATATTTGCAAAGCTAAAACATTAAGTTAAGACATTTAGGAAAGATGTATTCAGGGGATAGTTGATCAAATCTTGCATGCCACCACAACATGGCACAACACAGCATTACCAGCATTAAAATATTTAAAAAGTCAAGCATTCAGAAAACCATAATGTAAAAGTAACTAACAAAAACTAACATGTTCATTTCCTTAGATTCACAGTCTACATGTTTTTAGGAGTAACACATAAGCTATACTTAAAACTACCATTCCCAAGCACTGATTGCATATGAACACATTCACAGTTGGTTTTCCCTCTGTCTTTATTCCTCAGTCTCACTTTCATTGGCACACAAATTCACTCCACCGGTTGTTGTCTCATGAGGAACGGGGTGTCTCCATAGCTGTCAATCCTGCGGCGTATCTTTTGTCCCAGCAGTGACTGTGTCCTTCCCACCAGGGTCTGACAGAGGACAGACAATAGAGCTGCTGTCCCCGAGTGGAGGGAAAAAGACCGTTATAACGTCTATCTTCAATGAGAACGGACAGGCTCACCCTGCACATGACAGCTCTGATGCTGGGGAGACCTTTACAGTTCGTAAGGATGGAGATATCACGCACACACACACACACACACCTACGCTTGAGGGTTCGATGGCGTTTGCTCTCACTAACTCATCAGTTTAATTAACCAAACCGCTTTTGTTTGTGAGTTTATCTGCCAGTAAGTAGTGCGGGTTAATGAAAAAGCCGTAACAACACACAGGTACACACCTGTATGCGAACATACTTCCACACACTCATGGACTCCAGTGATAGTGCAGTGTGTTTTTTCTTACGGCCTGTGGTGGGTGTTTTAGCATCGCTAAAACACCCACCCCACCCCAAATATGTGTTCCACCGAAGGCTCCAGTGCTCACAGGCAAACACCTGGACTTGCTCTCCATGAAGACACACACACATACACATACATATATATTCTCCTGCTGGTGTGTTTGCTCACTGCACAGCGCTCAGAGAGGTAACACATTTATTTGTCTGCGTCTGGGTGTTTTTCTTTTATCATCGGCAGGGCTGTAATTAGTGTGAAAGTGATGGTTGGGCTTAAAAGCTGTCATCTAATTTGTCTGTCTTTATCGAAACAAACATGTGTGGTCCCTCCCTTGCGATGTGCATGCGATGTGTGATTACCAGTACAACGAGCGTCTGAGAGTTTGATCGTAAATTACTCCGCTATGCCTAAACCACTGTTTAGCAATCATAAAGCTATGAGTGACATACCCACCACGGCTGCCGTCCCCTTCGTATGCCCGCTCTCGTATGCCTGCGGTTGTCAGGATTGGAGAGTACATGCAGTGACCCACTCGGCGAACCACTTGGATTTGGGGGGGCGCCAGTACACACTGGAATGTCGTTCTTATTATATTTGTTTGTGGAGAGGAAAAGTAAGTCCTATTTGTTTCTTTGCTCATATGTTTGCGGAGAACGAATGCAAACAAGTACAAGGAATTACACCCAAATGTACACATGCACACTGGTGAACACATGTGGCGTCCTAATAGCTGGGTGGATGAGGCCTGTTTCTCGGCACATGGAAGGCTTCATTATGTGACCAAACTCTAAACAACAGTTTATAAGAGGACATGATTCAGCAAGTTGCCTCCCTGTGTAAAACTAACGTTTCTCGGATGCATCCAAATGAGAGGGGAGAACGTCATTAAAGAAGAGAAATTGCTTTTCGTTTTAATTGCTCGCTTGGCTTAATAAAAACAGCATCGCATAATTATGCTTTTTGCAGCGATGGTAAACGGTTTGCCATGCTTGATGCAATTATGAGCACCGCAGAAATTCGGGGCCCCAGCAAGCAGTTGCGCACTCTGCTATTAAGCGTTGATTTTATATGGAAAGAGAGACTGCGAAATGCGTGAGGCTAACCAGAGTGGCACAACATTACTGCATCGCAGAAAATGCCAAGAACGGTCTGAATTGAAGCGAGCGAGAGGGGTGAGGATATAACTGAGCTAGAATGTAGAACTGTGCTGAAGCTTAATGGCTTCTGAAACACTTTAACAAACTGAAGCAGACACAATCACATTTCGTTAGCTCAACTGTTTGATACACTTGAGTTTGCTGTATAAAACGCTGGTCTTTACTTTTAAAGGGGTCATATGATGCGATTTCAAATTTTCCTTTCTCTTTGGAGTGTTACAAGCTCTTGGTGCATAAAGAAGATCTGTAAAGTTGCAAAGACTAAAGTCTCAAATCCAAAGAGATATTCCTTATTAAAGTTAAGAGTCACCCACACCGACCTAAAACAGCTCGTTCTAACATGCCCCCACATCTCTACGTCACGATGTGGGAAGATTTGCATAACACCGCCCAAATGTATACGCAAAGAAAGAAGACGTAACTTTCTTGCTCTAGTGTTGTTGCTTCCGCCGGCGCCATGTCGTGGAGAGGTGCTGTGTGTTTGGATGCAAAAGAAAAAGTACTTTGTTTGGCCTGCCAAAAGAGGACATAAGAAATCTGTGGCTGAATTTTATTTACAACACTGTCCCAGAGCAGGACAACACAAATATTCGAGTTTCTCAGAGGATTGTTTTCTGAACATTGCGTGCAACCGGTCCTACTTGCCTCGCTCCGAGCAGGATTCGAGCAGTCTCCGGCACGGGAGCTACAGGCCACGGCCTCTAGCCTCAGTCGCTAGAGATCAGGGGAGTGAGGTTTACTCGCACAGCACTTGCTGGACCACGACTGTTACATGCAGAAAGGCTTGTACTCAAAAGTGGGGCAGTTCCAACTTTACAAGGACAGTTTGGCGCTTCTGACTCACAGTAAGTACGTTTTATTATTTAAAGAATCTGCTACTTACTATTCAAACGCGAGTGTAAGTAGTGCTTGTTGTTTGTGTTTCTCCAATCACAAATGCAGACATGGTAATGTTTACGCGGCGCGATGCATAAAAAGACAGTATAAGTCATTATAATCAGTAATTATGTCCCCACTGGATGCAATAAATGCCTCATTTGAAATGGCTTTTAATGTTTTTGTGTCGTCGCGGGGACACAGCCTCATATTATGGTAAGGGGCGTAACATTTCCATCACACGCTTGAGGTATTCGGCCAATCATAACGCACTGGATCGCTGGCCAGTCAGAGCACAGCTTGCTGTTTCACACCGATGAGCTTTGTAAAAATCGACCCGTTTCAGAAAGGCGGGGCTTAGAGGAGATAAAATAATGTGGAAAATAATGTTTTTTTTTTTGTTTGTTTTTTTTACTTAAACCACGCAAACACATTGCATTATACCAAATACACATAAGAATGTTCTTTTTAGCATCATCATATAAACAAAGTGTATTAACACCTTTATTTATTTGGTCTAAAGGTGAGAGAGTTCACCCAAAAATAATAAAAAACAATTCTGCCATTTACTCACCCTGCTGTCATTATGTTCACCTTCATATAGTTTCTTTCTTTCGTCAACTAATAAACAGCTAGTTGCTCATACACTAGTATTCAAAAGTCTCTAATATATATGAGCAATATCACACGAGTAGACATGAGATATGGCTGCATATCGGCACGGCTGTGATTCGGCCGTAGGTAATCACAAGGGCTTTTCACACTGCGGTTATCGTCGTTCTAAACACCGCTTTTAACCCCGGGTAAAGACTCGTTTCACACCTGTAATTTGAAAGCGGTGTTAGCACCGCTTTTAACCCGGGGTTATGAAACCCTGCTCCGGAGCAGGGTTAGCTCCACATTTGTGGTGTTAACCCCGCATTGCGGTGCTAAGTTTGTTCAGTGTGAAACGGAGCGGTGTTTGCTTGTTGCTGCTGGACTCTTGGCAACAGACAGCCAATCAGAACTTGAGCAGCGAGGCTCGTGTCACGTCAGTAACAGGAAACACGCATCGTGTAAACAGCAGCTGGTGAGAGAAAAGTAAAAGAAATGTCAAAAGATGGAAAGCGTGTGAACTGAAGTGATGAGGAGACGGTATTATTCTTAAAACGGCTAAAGACCTACGCGGCGACAATTTTTTTAATAACTGGCACGCTGGACAAGCCGTGTAAACCGTATGTATACATATCTATGGTGTAAACAGGTTGCCTGCTGTTCGTCCAATCAGTGACAGTGACACTGCAAATATGCAAATAAGAAGGTTAACCCGGGGTTTAGGAATGTACAGTGTGAAACGTCTGTTAATGAATACCCAGGATTAACAGTTAACCCCAGGTATAGTATGAGCAGTGTGAAACGCGATTACAGATAACCCAGGATTCCGTTTATCCAGGGTTTACGATGACCCAGCGTTAACAATTTCAAGTGCGAAAAGCCCTACAGTGTGATATTGCGTTTATACAACAGTTCAATGGCACAAGTGTGTAAATAAATTAGGAACAACAACGAGTCTTTAAAAACCCTCATTTGTGCAGAACTACTTCCTTCCACTACAGATTCAAATCTAAAGTTGACAGTTTAACAGCTGAGCCCAAGCCTTCGTTACTAATTCGAAAACGTAGCTTTAGAACTACAACCCGAATTGGAATAAATGAAAACTAAAAGACTTTCAAATCACGAGCCAATATTTTATTCACAATAGAACATAGATAACATAACAAATGTTTAAACTGAGAAATTTTACACACTTATCCACTAAATGTGCTCATTTCAAATTTGATGCCTGCTACAGGTCTCAAAAAAGTTGACACGGGGGCAACAAAGGTCTGAAAAAGCAAGAAATTTTTTAAATATTCAGATGGGAGAACATTTAGCAACTAATTAAGTTAATTGACATCAGGTCTGTAACATGATTAGCTATAAAAGGGATGTCTTAGAGAGGCAGAGTCTCTCAGAAGTAAAGATGGGCAGAGGCTCTCCAATCTATGAAAGAGTGCGTAAAAAGATTGTGGAATACTTTAAAAACAACGTTCCTCAACATCAAATTGCAAAGGCTTTGCAAATCTCATCATCTACAGTGCATAACATCATCAAAAGATTCAGAGAAACTGGAGAAACCTCTGTGCGTAAGGGACAAGGCCGAAGACCTTTGTTGGATGCCCGTGGTCTTTGTGCCTTCAGTCGATGCTGCATCACTCATGATTCTGTCATTGACATTACTAAATGGGCCCAGGAATACTTCCAGAAACCACTGTCGGTAAACACAATCCACCGTGCCATCTGCAGATGCCAACTAAAGCTCTATCATACAAAAAGGAAGCCATATGTGAACATGGTCCAGAAGCGCCGTCGTGTCCTGTGGGCCAAGGCTCATTTAAAATGGACTGTTTCAAAGTGGAAAAGTGTTCTATGGTCAGACGAGTCCAAATTTGATATTCTTGTTGGAAATCATGGACGCCGTGTCCTCCGGGCTAAAGAGGAGGGAGACCTTCCAGCGTGTTCTCAGCGTTCAGTTCAAAAACAAGCATCTCTGATGGTATGGGGGTGCATAAGTGTAGACGGTATGGGCAGCTTGCATGTTTTGGAAGACACAACGAATGCTGAAAGGTATATAAAGGTTTTAGAGCAACATATGCTCCCCTCCAGATGACGTCTATTTCAGGGAAGGCCTTGTGTATTTCAGCAGGACAATGCAAAATCACATACTGCAGCTATTACAACACCATGGCTTCGTAGTAGAAGAGTCCGGGTGCTGAATTGGCCTGTCTGCAGTCCAGATATTTCACCTATAGAGAACATTTGGTGCATCATTAAACGAAAAATACGTCAAAGACGACCACAAACTCCTCAGCAGCTGGAAACCTGTATCAAGCAAGAATGGGACCAAATGCCAACACCAAAACTCCAGAAACTCGTAACCTCGATGCCCAGACGTCTTCAAACTGTTTTGAAAAGAAGAGGAGGTGCTACACCATGGTAAACAACTATTTTGAGACCTGTAGCGGGCATCAAATTTGAAATGAGCTAATTTTGTGCATAAAATTGTAAAATTGCTCAGTTTAAACATTTATGTTATCTATGTTCTATTGTGAACAAAATATTGGGTCATGTGATTTGAAAGTCTTTTAGTTTTCATTTTATTCCAATTTAAAAAACGTCCCAACATTTCTGGAATTCGGGTTGTAGTAACAAAGGAATGTTGAGTTGCTTCATAAAAAGTTTATCGTATTACTGTATGAAAAGCAGTGTATTGTGTCGTAGAGTATTATGAGAGAGAGATTGACTGAACAAGTGTGATTACCTGCATCTGATACAGCATTCATTCTTCAGCTCAATCTCATATTCACAACAAAACATTAGTTTAAATGTCCACTGAGGAAAGCGATAGGCTCTTTGTCGTACTATTCCTTTCATCTGTTAAGGGTGATTTCCACTGACAGCGCTGCTCAGTGCATTTGTTGATTGTGTCTTACAAGCTGTTGTTAAAAGTAAAAATAACTTCCGTTTGAGTCTTTCTCAGTATAAAAGTTTTTACTGCTGACTCGTAAAAACAGTCTCTTTTCGCCATCTAATGTAACTAAAATCACCATCACAAACACACACTTATTCCAAATACTAAATATTACTATTATTTATATAAAATATTATTTATAGAATAATAATATTTAATAAACAACAACAGCCATCATAAAAGTTGCTTGACAATTCAGTCAAAAGTACAAAGACTGATATACAGCATTGAAGTTACAAATATAACATGATGAGATTTTTCCCTCAGCCAAAACTTTGGATTTAGGCATCCGCCATGACACTCGCTGTGAGAAACAAGGCAGCTCCGGCAAGTGGAGTGGTACAAACTGTGAAATGGCTTTTGAGGTTCTGTTGGAATCTAAGATCACATTCTTATCAGCCAATTAGATTTGAGGACCAGAAAGAACTGTTATATACATATATTTAAAATAAAATACTTTTGTTTAGCAAGGATCCATTTACAGTGTTCAAAAGATTTATTTTTCAAATAAAATCTGTTCTCTTGAACTTTCTATTCATCGAATAATCCTGGAAAAAAAAAATGTATCATGTTTTTCACAAAAGTGTGGAAAGTACGACTGTTATAAATATTGATAATAATAAGAAATGTTTCTTGAGCACCCGATCAGCTAATTAGAATGATCATGTAACACTGGAGACTGCTGAAAATTCAGCTTTTCTTTTTACAAGAATAGGTTACATTTTAAAATATATATAAAAAATTGTAATTGGAAAATATTTTACAGTGTAATACCATATTGTCCCGAATATAAGACATAGTTTTTTTTCTTGGAAATACATCTGAAAAAACGATATGTTTTGTTGACATGTCAATAATACACCCACAACAATAGGTTGCGTCAAAAACGCATAAAACGAGTGTGCCATGAAATACCTGATGTAATGTGTGTTGTAAAGATCGCGAGTGAAAACAAAAGAAAAAGAAAATGCTTACAGCGGCATGAGTCGTGACTGTCATGTTAGCCTGATGGGACCAAACGTCCTCTGTAAGTGATTTTAAAACATAAGACAGTACCCAGATTTGAAGACTACAATAAGATTTCACTTCTACTGTTAATAAAATTTTGGTAGGCTACTATGAGATGGATAGCCTAAATGTTATATAATTCAGATGGGCTACCTGTTATTTTTATGGTATATCAAAAAGTGTATATTTTTAAATGTCATTGTTGGTAATGGTACATTTTTACCAGTATTTACCATACTTCCAAGCTAAAATTAAAATAGGAAAAATATGCACTATGTAAATAATTTAAGAAAAAATGTGTTTTACAGAGAGAGAGAAAAAAAACAACAACAAGATTTAGTTTTCAAAAAGCCTTTTTCCAAAAGGTACATCTGGAAAAAGGGGGGTCGTCTTATAATCAGGGTCGTCTTATATTCGGGACAATACAGTATGTTTTTTTTTTTTTTTTTTTTTTTTTTTTTTTTTTTTAACTTTTTATTAAATTTTCTTCTGGGAACAGTAGTAAAAAACAAAAAGCAACTGTGCAAATTTAGAACCCACCCCAACCCCTGGTAGACTTAATAAATAAATAAAATAATAATAATAAAAATAAATAAATTATTAATAGATAAATAAATAAAATAATTTTTACAAAGATTTTAGAAAAAATGACACAACATTAAAAGCTGAATGCCATAAATTTACAGTTTTCACATTAGATCCATGTATATGAGAAGTTGAGAGTTCCATCGAGATGATGTCCAACAAATACACAGTCCAGGTTCGTCTGTCCATTGTGTGAGGAGGATTCCAACGGTTGACTAGCAATTTTTTTTTTTTTTTTTTTTTTGCTGCTGTGAGAGCAGCTAGTAGTAAACATCTTTGTTGGACGGACAAGGTGAAGTCCCAAAAATCATTAATGAAAAAATGGCGTGGACTCAAACGTATCTCAGTACCCAACAAATATGATGGGTCTTGTGAGAGCTGAGTCCAAAAAGGTGAGAGAGAGAGAGGCACTCCCCAAAAAAATGCAAAAACGTGCCTAAAGATCCTTGCGAATAGAGATTACACTTAGGAGAAGATGACAGATAGACGGATAGACCACGGAGAGCCACTTCAGCAACATGCGTGGCGTGGCTGGAATAAACACATGCATTGACTAGAGTGGCCGCAATCAGCTTCAGTAGCTGTATCAGAGCCACACTGCACTGCAGACGTGTGCAGTGTAAACTGTCTAAGCATTAATGGCAGGGAAAGCCCCTTATATTCGAGAGCGACCACGTATGAAGTGTTTCTTGTAGGTTATAGTACACTGAATAATGATTATGACTTTTTACATACGCCATGTGACCTGTAAATGCGAAAAACCCATTTCCATTGCAGTTTTGCGAAATATTCCTTCTTCGAATTGCCTGAAAAACCACCTCATGCGAGCGTAAAAAGTTTTTTGCAATATATGGGAGTTTTTGCGAAATTGACGCGTTTCCATTAGGCGTATTTTCAATTCGCAATTTTAATTTGCGCAATTTGAAGGTTAAAGGAAATGCGCCTAGATAAAGGTTTGTATGAATGCTCAAGAAGAAAGAGATAGATGACTGAAGCAGAGGAGGGAGATTCCTCAGAAGGAAGGATTAGTTTGCGCAAAGGGATGAACAGGCAGTTGAGAGTTCCAAGGCACCCCATACGACCGTAGGGCTGATCTAATGCGCAAATACATAACAAAGGAGGTGCCTGGCAGATTATATTGAGTTTTAAGATTCTGGAAGGATTTTAAATCACTATCATCATAGATATCTCCCAGAGTGTTTACTTTATTATGAGTCCATTGCCGACAATGAAATGGAGTACTGCCTGACAAAAGATTTTTTTTTTTTTTTGTGGAAAATAGGTGAACGCCTATGCCATATTGTAACTAGTTGTGAACATTTTTCAACCCCTTCATGTGGAGAGGAGGTGGGTTACAATGGGACCAAACTGAGATTTACACTGCTTAAGTGGGACCCCCGAAAATCAAGATGCTTCAATTTACATGGATAAACAATAGATTCCTCAATTGCTCTCCAAGACACAGAAGCGTCAGGATCAAACCAAACTGATAAAGGGCGGAGGGAAAAGGCTTGAGCATACAGTCTAAAATTGGGGAAAGAAAGACCTCCATGTAATCTACATTGTAAGGTAGTCAGTTTAATACAAGGACGTTTCCTATCCCATATACACCGTGAAACACATGCATCAAGTTTGTTCCAGTAGCCAACCGGTGGAGCGAGAGGAATCATGGAAGAAAAGAAATTAATACGTGGGAGAACATTCATTTTAATCACCGATATACGAGCCTGAAAAGAAGTAGGAAGACGAGACCAATTTTCCAAATCTAAGGATACTTTGGCTAGAATACAATTATAGTTTTTTGAGACGATTTCCTGCAAAGAAGGAAAAAAACATCTATCCTCCAGTACTTAAAATTTTGAACCAATGGAATAGATATAGAAAGGGACATGGAATCAATTTTAGAATTGAGGGGAAGTAGACATGACTTACTCCAATTAATTTTAAACCCAGAGAGAGATCCAAAATGGTCAAATAAATTCAACACATGAGGAATAGAATGTGACGGATTCTTCAAAAACAATAAGATATCGTCAGCAAACAAAGAAATGTGATGATGAGTATGCCGTATAATTATGGGAGAAATAGTTTCAGATTGTCGGACCGCTTGAGCTAAGGGCTCCAAGGATAATAGAGGAGAAAGTGGGCAACCCTGACGAGTACCTCGATGTATAAAGAATGGGTTAGAGCGAACAGCACCTGTGAGAACAGTGGCTGCTGGATTGGCGTACAGAACTTTTATATTTATGAAACTCGATCCTAAACCCAGATGCTGTAGAACCGCCCATAAATAGTTCCATTCTAGCTAGTCGAAGGCTTTTATCGCATCTAGAGATAATACTGCACAAGGGGAGGACAAACTATTCGTTGAATTAATAATATGATATAACCTGCGTAAGTTAACTGAAGCTGAGCAGGATTTAATAAATCCTGTTTGGTCATAATAAACTAGCCTATTCATAAATTTCTCTAGACGAAGTACTCTAGAGGTAGTACTTTAGCATATAATTTAACATCAGTCCCTATCAAAGAAAGTGGCCGGTAACTAGAACAGTAAGTTGGATCTTTATCTTTTTTAAACAAGAGAGAAATAACAGCTATATTAATAGATGGGTGAAATGAGCCTTGAGTAACTGAAAAATTTATCATATCTAACATGAGGGGGCCTAAATCCGACCAAAATGTAGTATACAATTCGATTTGAATACCATCTATGCCTGGGGATTTCCCCTTGTTCATCGATTGGATTGCTGCTGACTCCAGCTCCTGAAGAGTGATTGGTTCAGCCAGGTATTCTGAATCCAAATCTGACAGCCTAGGTAAATCAAGGTTGGACAGAAAAGATGCAAAAAGAGTCAGGGTCACCATCAGCAGAAGAAGTATAGAGGTTAGAGTAAAAAGAGTGGAAGGCGATATTAATGTCTTTTGGGTCTGTTTTAATGAGCCCAGATTGGAATTTCACCTCTGAAATATTAGCAAACTTTTCACTGTTGCGTAATCTTAGAGCTAATAGGTGGCTTGGTCTACTCCCTTGAAAATAGTAATTCTGTCCTGGATCTCAGTAATGAACTGAGTTCGGACCTAACCGCCATGATTTTACTGAGTGTATTGTCTGAGAAACAACGTTGATTATCTCTAGTCAGATTCTGGAGCTGTAATTCCAGTTCAACTATATTTTTGTGTCGGTTTTTCTGAAGGAAAGGGGCATATGAAATTTAGTTATTCCTTATAAATCCTTTAACTGCATTCCAAAGTGTTCGCGGATCATCCACTGAACCTTGGTTAATTTCAGTAAACTCCGAAAATTTATTTCTGAATTGACTGCAAAAGTTTTCGCCCTGTAACAAATTAGGGTTAAATTGCCATCTAGTGGCACGAGATGGCCGAGGGATCAAAGATAATCTGCAAAAATTTCCATCATGATCCGACAGAGATACGGAACAGATATCGGCATCACAAACAGCTGAAGATAAAGAAGTAGAAATGAAAATATAGTCAATTTATGGTCAGCAGAAAAGAAAGTGAAAGACTTAGCAGAAGGATTTAATAAACGCCAACTATCTACCAATGAGGATGAGGTTATACATTGCCGAAGTTTGTCTTAACAAAAAGCTTGAGAGTGTGATTCTTTTGGTCCAGATCTATCTAGGATATGCGACATTACAGAATTTGTATCTGCACCCAATACAATTTCAAAATCCGAGAATTTCAACAGATAGGTTGACAAAACAGAGAAAAAAGTAGGGTCAGGAGTACAAGGGGCATAAACTGAAAGAAATACAATATTCCAATTCTCCACTATTGTTTTTATATGTGTTATTCTACCGTCTGTATCACAACCTTTATCTAACATAGTAATATTTAAAGTCCTCCGCACCAATATTAGGACACCCTTGGTTTTAGTATCTGAAGATGAGTGAGATACCACTTCATAAAACTTATTACACCTGCGTATATCTTCCTCTTTCAAATGGGATTCTTGAACTAACACTATATCAATCTTTCTTCTTCGCAAAAAATACAGAAAACCTGTACGTTTGTGAGGGCCATTTAGGCCATTAATATTACAACTCAGAATATTAAGGTCAGTCATAGGTATCGAACAGAATTACTGCATAATAAGACAAAATACAAGTTTGAAAATAAAACCAGTTAAGTCTACCATTAAACCACCCCCCACCCTTCCCGTCACTATTCAAAAAAACATAAACACATTCCCATGAACTATGGCAGATCAAACCAAGAACAAACCTTGATCTGCCAGCACCCCTTAATATGATCTGTGGCGTCAACAAAAACCTGCACATTATTGAAGCACCAACATTGGCCCCATAATCACATATTGACTAGGTAGTATCTATTTAAAGAAAAAAAAAAAAAAAACTAAGGAGAGAGACGGAATACAACTAAAACACAAATAAAATAACAATCAGTAAGCGATACTGTATGCACAATGAACGCTTCTAGTAACTATGAATTAAGAAGTGAACATTAAAGTGAACAGTGAAAGAGACGGTCACCTAACCATTTAGAGCATCTCTTCTCAGATTAGACAGCAAATGTCCAGCTGAAGCTCACTGAGAGTTGGTGGATGAATGGGATCTGAGAAAAACTCTTGCTTCTGGGTAGTATAGCATTTTAGGTTCACCTTGATTGAGAATGACCTTTAACGTTGCAGGATAAAGAAGAAAATTCTGGATACCAGCTTCTCTCATTTCCTTCCTAATTGGCGCAAATGCACTTCTTTTTGCGGTGATTGGAGAAAAATCTGGAAAGAAAGACAGCGTTGCTCCGTTGGATGTTTTCACCGGGGCGTGAAGTCTGCCGGCCCGCAAAATGAGCTCCCTGACCGTGTACCGCAACAGTTTAAAGATGAAAACCCGTGGTTTAGCACGATCTGAGAAGAGCCTTGTGTACATGCGATGCGCTCGCTCCACTTCAATCTCTTTGCCCGCCAGAGACGAGAGCCACGTCGGTAGTGATCTTTTCAAAAAGGCCATTGGGTCGTCCTTTTCAGAACCTTCAGGCAATCCAACCAGATGCAGATTGCTGCGCCTATTGCGATCCTGTCAGTCCACAACCTGTTGCTCGAGCGCGGCTATTCGTATATCGTGATCTGTAACAACTTTCTTTTGTTCTCTCATCTGCCCTGTAAGAACATCCAATTTAGAGCATAGCGACTGAACAACTGACATGTGAGAAGCGAACTCGTTCTGCATCGCCATCAACTCAGTTCTTAGAATGTCCTCAAACTGTGTAACGGTGTTCATCTTGTCCACCATATCGCTCGCGGTCGGTTGCTTGGATTTCTTCTTAATTGGAGAAGCTGACGGAGACAACTCCTGCTGTTTCCGATTGTATGCCATCAGGGAAACTATTATCAATATCAGTAGTATTATTAATAATAATAATAATAATAATAATAATAATAATATATATATATATATATATATATATATATATATATATATATATATATATATATATATAATATTATTATTATTATTATTATTATTATTAACAGTAGTGGATTTTTACCCTCTGCTGTAGCTCATAAATGGTATTTTTTTATTTTTTTATTTTTTTTTTAGCGCAAAAATGTCCATATTCAAATTTGTGGACTATATTTGAAATATGCAAATGTAATTGAGATTGGAGAGCCTTGCCTTGCCTTGTTAGACTTGGAATTTTGTGTACACAATATGAGGACAATTTTTTTTTATATGATTTTATGTACTTTTTGAAGCTTGACTGCCTTACATCAGTGTTAGATGAATATATTGATATCATTTTAATTTCTGAAAGTATTCCATTAAGATCAAGCCAAGGAAGAAGGAGGTGATTGAATCTGACAGGTTGCCCAGTGCAAGTGTCATGTGACTGTTCTACAGATGTGCCTGCATTGGTCTCAGGTTAGAGAATATGAATCTCTCACTTATGACATTGTAATGTGAGTCATGGCAGTGTGAGTAGTTCATGGGCTCACAGAGCCATTAGCCTACATGAAAGCTAATGTGTTCTTATAATACTATTTCTCTTTTTCTCCCAAACACAAACTCTTTTCCTCTTTCTTTTTTGGGGACCAAAAGATGCAGGCGGTGATGGGGCTTTTCTTTGTTTGTGTGTGTGTAATTAGTTCTTCATATCCTTGACTGTGTTGAAGTGACATGCACGTTAATGATACTGTTAGCTCTTCTTAATCTCCCTCTCCACAGACACACACACTCACTCCTTTTGCCCTTGCACTGTTAATTATTTCCAACACCGCTGGAGCAGTCCGCTCCATGGCAAGCATATTGTGTCTGGCAGGCGAGTGGCGGGTTATAAATGATCCTGAAGGTGAAGATGTGACTGTGAGGAGATAGTTATGAAAATTTCATCTGTCTATGCGTTACGGCTACAGCTGCTGCTGTCAGTGGAGAAATTACTGCGGGTCAGCTCTGTCAGAGAGAGAGAGGGACATCAGAGCGGACCTGTCAGACCCCTAAACACACACTCACACACTCGCCACAGACTGTCCCCAAGCTGTCTGTGTTCATTACCAAATTTAGACAGGGATACAGCAGGCAGCTGGAGCAGACCTTTCAACCTTACCTACTGCCATCAGCTGCTGTCTGTGTGTGTGGCTACACCTTGCTCCGAATTACCAAATGTTGCTATGCACTATCTATCAAAGCAATTGCTTGTGATGTGTTTAAAGGTGCAGTTTGCCATTTTTTATTTATTCTTTTTGGATGAATCCAGGTTACCAAAATATATTTTGTATAAGGAAAATTCATTTTACTCTTAGGACCCTTGAGATTTTATTTTTAATTGTGACATATAATGAAAATAAATCATTATTATAATATACATTTTTAAAAAATACACTAATCTAGTGTAGAATCTTTTTACATTTTAGTATTGACAGGCTGGGTCTGAGACAAGGGTAAAACAATAAAATATTTACATATGAAGCATTCAAAACGTAGCAAAAAAAAAAAGCATGATTAAAGTATGGTACACATTTTACAAAAATATGACCTTTATATACAAAAGAAGTGTTTAAATTAATTGAAATTAGTTTACATTTTTAATTACACCCTTAAAATTATAATGCATTTTTTTTTCAAAGAATTAGTATTAATTATCCTTAAAATAATGGAAAAAAGAGAGGGTTTTAGTGAGGGTTTAAGACAATTTTGTCTTCACAAGGTTAATTTTTTATTTTTTTCAAATTATGCAAAGAATCTGAAAATGTGATTTGTAAAAATATTTTATTTAAGCACAATATAATTTCTTACGAAAAGAAAAAATATAGGAGATATTTACCCATTTAAACAATGTGGTCTGTGTGGATGCAAAATTTTTCGCTATGCCCTATTCACAAATATATTTGTCGCTCATAATTTATTCCACAACTGAGTGTCAATATTGGGGCAGTTACCGATATAAAGTGGGAAGTACTCAGGCTGCCATAAGTGGGGACCACCCTTATAAAGAATTGTTTGTCAAATGTGCTGTTCATTTCTTTATGAATAAAACATATAAAGTCAATTTTTTTTCACTCATTACTAGTGTTTTGTGTTTGTGTGCATTTGTGTTTGACAGGTAAAAATAAGTTCACCTTTCTGACGACCTTTCTTAAAAGGATTTTCGCAGCTTCAGTCTATCCTGAAGCATTGTAATTAATACAGGCATGGCCTGCCATCTCCCGCTCCCTCACCACCAACTTACAGTTTCCAGAGAATTCTATTAGCCCAGTCCAGCAGCTGTTAATTACCTCTCTACATCCGTTGCTCTTAGACAAATGAAAAGCTCTGGTACAGATGTAGGATAGAGTGATACACTGCCTTTCCTCTGCCTCCTATAAAGCCACTCTCGGAAATGGGTCATCAATCCGCCGTTGATAAGTGTCTTTGCTTGGTAATGAGTGTTTTATCAGGGTGGGATTAGTGGAGATATTTTTTGTAATTAGTGTACTAGCACAGCTCTCGCTGCTTTCTCTGAGGTGTTTGTCCGTGTTTTACTCGAAGCGAATTGTGTGTGAACTTTTCTGAGGATGAAAGGAGACGGCCCGGGAGGGAACGCAGCTTATACAGGACTTTGAAATAAAAACAGAGAGCTAATCCACAGCCAAGTGCTTTACAAAGAGATTTCAAATTAAGTGAGATACATCTGATGGCCTGGATATAGGAATGAGGCTAACAATAGGCGATTGAATCAGAGCAAGCTTATAATAGTGCTTTAGCTTGAGTGTGTTTGACTAAAGCTTTTGGATATATTTGATGGAAGGTGCTGAGTGTGAACTGCAACTTGACATAAACCTTTTTGACCAATCTCTCAGTTTGTGAATACAAACAAAAAGTTTACTGGTGTTTCTTCAACTACACTTTTGGCTCTTGGACCTGTAGAAGAGTTTGAAGATGTTTTTTTATTATTATTTTAATGAACATTTCCACCTCCACAACCCAAATTATGAATTGTACAGCATTCTGTGGCAAGCATGACAGTAACTGAATTTTTTTTTTTTTTTTTTTTTTTAGAATTTTTGGACTAAAGAGACACGATACATTTTATATTTCTTGCAAAAAATGTGATTTAGTTGTATCTTAAATACAGTTTTAAGACTTTTTTCCCCCATAATTTGAGAAAATTATATTACCTACATTCTTGTAGCTTAAAAAGCAGAGCATGGTGAGAACAACACGGTTATTGCTTTGATTCCCTGAATGCATAAACTGATAAAATGTACAGTATACTTTGAATGGAAATTGCCAAATACAGTACAAAAAATGTAAATTACATGTTGATTGGAGATAATGCATAAAATAAAAATACTCTATGCAAGTGATATTTACCTTATTTTTTTATTTTTGTTTATTTTACTCTTTTATTTATTAGGATTATCACGGTTTTAAACAATTTACATTTTACCAATGTTTTTACATTTTGAAAATTAACAGGCTGGGCCTGGGTCAAGGGTAAAACAGTAAAATCTGTACATGAAAAGCACTCAAAAGGTTGCAAAAATATATATTTTTTAAATTATGGTACAATTTCTAGAAGAATTTAATCTTTATATAAAAAAAGAGATTTGTTGAAATAAGTCAAATTTAATCAAATTAAACCCTAACATAAAAATGACCACAGTTAAATAAACACCCTTCACCAAGCTGAAAACAGGCACTTACAGTGGTGTGAAAAAGTTTTTGCCCCCTTCCTTTTTTTTTTTTTTTTTTTTTTTTTTTTTTGTGCATATTTCTCACACTTGAATGATTCAGATCATCAAACACATTTTAATATTACACAAAGATAACCCGAGTAAATACAAAATGCAGTTTTGAAATAATGATTTCATTCATTAACGTAAAAAAGCTGTCCAAACCTGCTTGGCACTATGTTAAGTAATTGCCCACTAAATCTAATAACTGGTTGTGCCACCCTTTGCAGCAACAACTGCAATCAAGCGTTTGCGATAATTGGCAATGAATCTTTCACATCGTTGTGGAGGAATTTTGGCCCACTCACTTGAGCTTGAGGTCACAAACTGATGGCCGGACATTCTCCTTCAGGGTTTTTTGATAGAGTGCAGAATTCATGGTTCCATCAATTATGGCAAGTCGTCCAGGTCCTGAAGCTGCAAAGCAGCCCCAGACCATCACACTACCACCACCATGTTTGACTGTTGGTATGATGTTCTTTTTATGAAATCCTGTGTTGGTTTTATGCCAGATGTAACGGGACACACCTTCCAAAAAGTTCAACTTTTGTTGCATCAGTCCACAGAATATTTGCCCAAAAGTCTTGGGGATAATCAAGATATTTTTTGGCAAATGTGAGACGAGCCTTTGTGTTCTTTTTGGTCAGCAGTGGCTTTTGCCTTGGAACTCTCCCATGGATGCCATTTTTGCCCAGTCTGTTTCTTATTGTTGAATCATGAACACTGACCTGAATTGAGGCAAGTGAGGCCTGCAGTTCTGGGTTCATTTAATGACCTCCTGGATGAGTCGTCATTGCGCTCTTGGAGTAATTTTGGTAGGCTGGCCACTCCTGGGAAGGTTCACCACTGTTCCAAGTTTTCTCCATATAATGAATAATGGCTCTGACCATGGTTCGCTGGAGTCCCAAAGCCTTAGAAATGGCTTTATAACCCTTTCCAGACTGATATGTCAACTATTTTGTTCCTCATCTGTTCTTGAATTTCTTTAGATCGCGGCATGATGTGTTGCTCTTTATGCATGCTTCACTTTGTCAGACAACTTCTATTTAAAGGTGACATATCATGAAAATCTGACTTTTCCAGGTTTTAAGTGCTGTAATCAGGTCCCCGGTGCATCTACCAACTAAGGAAACGTGAAAAAGATTAACCCAGTAACTTTGTTTTGGTAAGCCTTTTTCTGCAAGCGTCTGCAAAATTGAGCGCATCTGATCTCGCTCCCCTAGTGACGTTGCAAATGGATCTCATTATAATATTACCGCCCCTTAATCTGTAAGTTTCCACCCACAGCCCCGTTATTTTGATTTTGCAAGCAACAACGGCGTACCAGTTCTAATTCCATGGCTAAAGTTTGAGCAAAACATGCTAACTGTTCTGTTTTTGGCTGCACAGACGATCACAGAACACTATTTACAGTCGCAGCCTCAGAGGAGACAACAGAGCAGTAGATTTATTGATTTATTTACTGTATATTGCTGCTGCCACACAGATCTAAAATAAACATGTGATTTGTTTCCCAGCTGTTTACCTTCACAGACATAACTGACTGTTTTTGTAACTTACGCGTCTTTTTGTGTGTGAATGAGAACAGTACTCACATGCTGTGACAGCCGCTTTCTGTCCGTGTGCTTCGGATGTGTGTGCTCAGAAAACCGTATATCAGAAGTTTAAACTAATATGGTTTAGAACGCATGATTTCAGCATGATAAACATGATAATCAGAACCAAAACAGATGTTTTCAACAGGTATGAGCTGTAATGACCCAGCTCTCTTCTGGAAAAGGGGGCGGGGAGCAGCAGCTCATTTGCATTTAAAGACACATGCTCTAATATAGAGTGTTTCTGCTTCCACTCAAAATAGGCATTTTCAAAATGATATAATAAATTATCTGTGGGATATTTTGAGCTGAAACTTCACAGTTACATTCTGGGGACCCCTGAGACTTATATTACATATTGTAAAAAGGGGCATAATATGTCACCTTTAAGTGATTTCTTGATTCAACAGGTCTGGCAGTAGTCAGGCCTGGGTGTGGCTAGTGAAATTTAACTCAGCTTTCTAAAATAATGTGGTTAATCACAGTTCTTTCATGATTTAACAGGAGGGGGGAATTAATTTTTCACGTAGGGCCAGGTAGGTTTGGACAGCTTTTTTCCCTTAATAAATGAAATCATCATTTAAAAACTGCATTTTGTATTTACTTGCATTATCTTTATGTAATATTAAAATTTGTTTGATGATCTGAATCTTTTAAGTGACAAATATGCAAAAATATAAAAACAGGAAGGGGCAAAAACCTTTTCACGGCACTTTATGAGTTCTTCAGTAGAAAAATTTTGTTACTTGTGGTAAAAATTTATCTAAATCATCCCATGGAGGGGGGATGTTTTTTTTATAGATTCTGGCAACCAATTAAATTGCTTTCTGTAGCGTTTGCTGTATTTAAACAAAGCTTTACAGATGACTGACCAATTAAAATGATTTACTGTGCTAATAGACAGTCATAAATGAATTTAAGTTGAAAACGTCAAAGTTCAGTTTGGCCCTCAAGTTTGAGTTGGTTGTGTGTTGCAGCTTCTAGAACTCTTAATCTCTTGTATAATCATGTGTCTCATGTAAGAAGTACATGCTGTTTTCTGTCATTTTCTGCATCTGCTTCTGTCCTATACCTGATTTCTTCAGCTTGCTTCATCCTGAGGCTCTCCAGTGCTACTTTACACAGCCTCTGGTCTGCCTGCGAGTCTGCTAGCTCAGAGGTCATATTATCAATCCACTGCTGGGGGCCTTCAGCCTCAAGGTACCCACTTAACTGCCTGTGGGAAGAGGAGGATTCACTTTCAACTTTCTTCTCTCTTTCTCGTTGCTTTGAGATATCCGCTGTGAGTCATTTTTGTTTCCTCCACTCTCCTTTCTGTCGGAGGGCTGCCTTTTTTTCTCGCTCATGAAATCACAATGCGATGTATTCCGCCCGAGGTGCAACCATTCAGAATGACGTTTGACACAGAGGAACTGAATTCCTGCTGCTCGCTGCTGTTTAAACGACCCCACGAGCTCCGAGAGGCCATCGAAACACACATCTCTCTCTCAGGCCGCAGTCGGTGGCTTATCTGACATTTATGAGGCTCTAAACTGCACTAGCGGGTCCACTAAAAGATATCTGATAAATAAACACATCAGGCTCAGTGCATTAGAAACGCTCCTTCCATCCTTATGGATGCTTTATGAGGATGTTTTTAGCTTAGCTTCTTTCGTTTATTTCTCAGACGTTTACTCTAAAAAGAAAAACAATGCATTTCATTTGCTTTTGCTAAGGAGACTAGCAGATTTTGCAGGCTCTGTTAGCTGTTATAAAAATAAATGACATGACTTCTCAGTGTTAATTGGGAGATTCTGATTAACTTATGTGTACTGTATGTAAGTTTCTCCTATAAATATTCAGTAGGTTGGGTTCTTGTCTTGACTGATAAGGAAATAGCTGTCGGAAAATAGTGGAATGATATGTGTGTCTCATCTGATTGAGATGTGATACTAATTTTTTAAAACTAATATTTTGCCTATTGTTTCCTTACCAAGTAAGTGACAGGCGATAAAAGCCGTTTCTGCTATGTCATTTTTTTTTTTTTTTTTCCATTGCTCTCCAGCAATGACCATAGCAAGCAAGACGACATTTTGTTAACCATTTAGTTTCTATTTCTGAAACATTGTGCTGGCTTGCTTATGACTGGTCTTGCCCACTGAGAAGTTTCATTGATCTAAATTTTATCCACTGTTATCTGCACATTAAACATCAGATATCTTCTGACTGGCTGTAACTGTGCTACGTTGCAAAGCATTTTTTTTGTCAAGTTACTTACAAATTACTTGTCACATCACACCTGTATAGGACACACGTGTATGTGTGCAAGTTGTTGAACGAAGTCTGTTGGATTAATTATTCTGAGCATAGAAAATCATGCTTGGTGACTGCACATTAATAGTTCTAGAACAGTATATTGTGCTGCAGGGATGACATTGTTTTGTAGGCCAAGCCAGAAGTTAGCATCACCTTGATTGCCTTAGGATAGGATTTTTCCATTGACTTTTGGATTATTGTAGAAAATAAGGTCTTTGATAAACAAAAGTGATTCTGGTCTTTACAAATGAACAATTTAATGCTTATAAGTTAGTTCACCCAAAAATTAAAATTCTGTCATTAATTACTCACCTTCATGTCGTTCCAAACCTGTAAGACCTTAGACTTTTCTGTCAACATTGCTTCCCTGTACAAACCTGCATACTACATGTATACGTTTTTACTTTGCTTCTACATGTATACTTTTATTATTGTTTTTTTTTAATTTTGCACTAGTAGCATCACCAAATGGAACTGCAAAAACAACGATTATTTTCTTACACTACAGTAGTCCTACCCCAAACGGATGCTGCGGGGCAGTGGACGTGCCACAGAGCCATAGTCTACACTTTTTCAGGATGTCAGCCTACAAATAGTCTGCACATTAAACTGGTTAGAAAAAAAGTATTTTAATGTCATTTGCACAGTATTATGAAAACATACCAGTGCACACACTCCTGTGGAATATAATGCATTTCTTACCTGCCGTTTTGACTCTTCATAATAGTTGAGTGCATGTACCCTTCACAAATGTAACTGTTTTAGTGTAGACTTCTCTCCTCATGTCTGTGCTGTTCACTACCTGTCTCTGATGAGTGTAGTGTGCAGGCTGTGCAATAAAAGACTGTGGTAGCTCTAATTAGTAACATGCAGTATCTAATAATGAAGTCTAAGCGGTTCCTCATTACGCGCTCCTGGAGCTTGATTAAAATGTCAAGGTTTAGTGGGGACAGATTTGGCCAGAGGGTTTTTATTTTTTGTGTGTATGTGCTTTGTAGTAGTCAGTAAATATCTGTGCTTCAGCTTGTTTCCAGCCTTTTAATTGCTAGCTCCTGCTGTAGTCATTTCACTGAATCATTTTAACAGAAACAAAGCAATGCCCTTCCCAGCAGCTCCGTAATTTGATGTGGCCATTGTTTCTGTTTCTGTTGTATCAGCAAATGTGGTGACTGTGCTCCCTACCCACAATCAGTCACTGGGTTAGTTAATGGTCATTTCTTCATTTGACCCTAAAATACTTTCTTATTACTCAGCATCCAGAGGTACCAAAGCATCCTGCAAACTGGTCTGATACCAGGTCTGGTGGTTTCCTTGAGAACTACACTACCAGTCATACATTTGGACATATTTTATGATTCTTATGATAAAAAAAACTAATGTAAATATCAATAATAATAATAATAATAATAATAATTACATCAACAATAATGATGATGATAATAATAATAATAATAATAAAATATATATTTTAAATGTTTATATTAATTATTATTATATGCTTCCATTTGTGATTATAATGCTTCCATCTTTATTATAGTATAAAATGTATTATGTGTGTGTATATGTATGGATGTAGATTTCTGTTTTTGTCATTTTAATATTTTGTTATTACATATTATTATTATTATTATTATTATTATTATTATTAAATAGGGCTGTAAAATTGATTAATCGTGATTAATCATCCAAAACAAAAGTTTGTGGTTACACAATATATATCTGTGTACTGTGCCTATTAATATGTAAATATAATACACATGCATGTATATATTTAAGAATATATATTGTGTGTATGTGTGTAGAATTTGATATATGTAAAGGTGCATCTCAATAAATTAGAATGTCGTGGAAAAGTGCATTTATTTCAGTAATTCAACTCAAATTGTGAAACTCGTGTATTAAATAAATTCAATGCACACAGACTGAAGTAGTTTAAGTCTTTGGTTCTTTTAATCGTGATGATTTTGGCTCACATTTAACAAAAACCCAATCTCAACAAATTAGAATATGGTGACATGCCAATCAGCTAATCAACTCAAAACACCTGCAAAGGTTTCCTGAGCCTTCAAAATGGTCTCTCAGTTTTGTTCACTAGGCTACACAATCATGGGGAAGACTGCTGATCTGACAGTTGTCCAGAAGACAATCATTGACACCCTTCACAAGGAGGGTAAGCCACAAACATTCATTGCCAAAGAAGCTGGCTGTTCACAGAGTGCTGTATCCAAGCATGTTAACAGAAAGTTGAGTGGAAGGAAAACGTGTGGAAGAAAAAGATGCACAACCAACCGAGAGAACCGCAGCTTTATGAGGATTGTCAAGCAAAATCGATTCAAGAATTTGGGTGAACTTCACAAGGAATGGACTGAGGCTGGGGTCAAGGCATCAAGAGCCACCACACACAGACGTGTCAAGGAATTTGGCTACAGTTGTCATATTCCTCTTGTGCGTCTTACCTGGGCTAAGGAGAAGAAGAACTGGACTGTTGCCCAGTGGTCCAAAGTCCTCTTTTCAGATGAGAGCAAGTTTTGTATTTCATTTGGAAACCAAGGTCCTAGAGTCTGGAGGAAGGGTGGAGAAGCTCATAGCCCAAGTTGCTTGAAGTCCAGTGTTAAGTTTCCACAGTCTGTGATGATTTGGGGTGCAATGTCATCTGCTGGTGTTGGTCCATTGTGTTTTTTGAAAACACACTTGAAAAAGTCACTGCACCCGTTTACCAAGAAATATTGGAGCACTTCATGCTTCCTTCTGCTGACCAGCTTTTTAAAGATGCTGATTTCATTTTCCAGCAGGATTTGGCACCTGCCCACACTGACAAAAGCACCAAAAGCTGGTTAAATGACCATGGTGTTGGTGTGCTTGACTGGCCAGCAAACTCACCAGACCTGAACCCCATAGAGAATCTATGGGGTATTGTCAAGAGGAAAATGAGAAACAAGAGACCAAAAAATGCAGATGAGCTGAAGGCCACTGTCAAAGAAACCTGGGCTTCCATACCACCTCAGCAGTGCCACAAACTGATCACCTCCATGCCACGCCGAATTGAGGCAGTAATTAAAACAAAAGGAGCCCCTACCAATTATTGAGTACATATAGAGTAAATGAACATACTTCCCAGAAGGCCAACAATTCACTAAAAATATATATTTTTTTATTTTTTTATTGGTCTTATGAAGTATTCTAATTTGTTGAGATAGTGAATTGGTGGGTTTTTGTTAAATGTGAGCCAAAATCATCACAATTAAAAGAACCAAAGACTTAAACTACTTCAGTCTGTGTGCATTGAATTTATTTAATAAACGAGTTTAACAATTTGAGTTGAATTACTGAAATGAACTTTTCCATGACATTCTAATTTATTGAGATGCACCTGTGTATATATATGTATATATATATGTGTGTGTGTGTGTGTGTGTGTGTATATATACATGTAATGAATCTAGAATATATGAAAGTTTTACTTTTTGAAATGTTACAAAAATAAATATTTTTTCACGATATTCAATTTTTTTAGATGCACCTGTATATATAGATATATAGATATAGACATATAGATACAAATATATGATTTATACAAATAGACAGTATGAAAACAAACTTTTATTTTAGCAATTAATCAGGTTTACAGCCCTATTATCCTATTATAAATTATTGTTTTAATAATTTTTAACAGCTTTGTGGAGGGTCCACTCCATTATTCTTATGCTTTCACTACATAATTCTCATTCATTTATATACAGTAGTCAACATTTGAAGTGGATCAAAAAAGTTCATCAAAGTTGCTCTAAGACAAGAACGGATATTGTTTTGGTTTTAGGACAACTTTGATGAAAGATTTTGATCCACTTCAAATGCTGACTACTGTATTATTATATTAGTCTAAGATGCTGTTTAGGGGAGATGTTTCTGATTAACCAAACATAAAGCTCTTTTGCAGCCAGTTTCTTTCTCTTTTGCTGTGCTTCTTTGTTCCCCTCCCTCCTTTAATTGTCTTTTACTCTTTTTCTCTTTTCTTTCCTAAAATACTGCAGGTTTGTAAATGGTTATTCGGTACATGAAGGAGTGTTTCTATTGCAGTGTAATCAGGGCTGATTTAAATTGCAGGCAGCTGAAGCAGACTTGAGGGGGGTCTCGGTGATTTTATAAGACACTTATAGTCTGTGTATCAGACTCAGCACTGTAGATCCTGTGTGCTAAATGGCATTTATTCAGCCGGTTAGTCTGGGAAAACATATGGTGCCATTTGGAGCATCAGACTGTGGCATGCTGTTCCTCCTTAATTAGAGTAGGCCAGCTAGTGAGTGCCACACTTAGCACTCTGTCAATTTCCCATGCACCATGCAGTCTGAGAGGTCACACACTATTACACTAACTCCACTGACTTACACTACACACTGGATGGACGGGGATCATCTTTAACTATGGTTGTTATGTACGTGTAGATGTTTGAGTGCATCATTAGGAGGTGCAAGGTTCGGTTTGTGCAGCATGTTGGTGATTGGCCAGTCATCTGGGAGGTACTTACAGAGAGGAAGAGCAGGTTGTCAGCACCGCAGGTTGTCTCTGTTAGGAGTCACTGCTGGGATTTCACTTTAGTGAAGTCAATCAACTTAAAGAGACACACTATGGATAAATGCACTTCTCATTCTTTCATAAACAATGAGCCTCTCATAGCCGTCCCACTCTCCTCTCTCTCTTTCATCACTCTTCTCAGGTTATATACTTCACCCGTTTTAGAATAAAGACCATATGGCTGTCCTATTTCATTTAAACATTTTGCAATCAGTATGCAGATCAAAAATCAACTGGCCAACCATAAAAATGATGTAAACTGGAACAAATCTCTGTTGGTGTCTCTTGGGTGCTTTCACACTAGAGCTTTTGGAGCAGACCAGAGTCCGTTTGTTACCATAGTTCAGTTTGTTCGGTTGGTGTGAGAAGTGTGCTTAAAGAGGTGGTCTGGAATTTGTTTTGTACAAACTGTGGTACAATTCACTGTTGGTGTGAATGTGATCCAGTTTATATTAGAAAAGTAAACCACTATTGATGATGTGTAATCATTGCATGCCTCTGGTTAGTATACTGATATAAAATATAGCCTTAACAAAGCAGCTCACACCCTTTTCACCAGTGGCAGATAAACACAAGTGCTGTTTTTTGTGTGTGTGTGTTTTAGTGGTAAATCCATTGCCACAAAAACATGAATAATCTGGCATCTTTCGTAGTTACAGTGGTAAACATCTGCCGCTCACCTTGATGATGCAAACATACTGTAGTCCAAAAATGCAATAGGAAAAGTAGGGAAATTATCCTTAGGTTTGAATTAAGCAGCTGAACCAAGCGTGAAAACAGCCTTAAATTACAGCTTTTTTTAACCTTTTTATTTCTAATTATGCTCCAAACATCACTCTCAAAACTTGTCTCATATTTTGTGATCTTTCTTTCTCTTTTTGACTGTTTATGCCCAAACTGCCCAAATAAAAGTTTGGGAGAGCCAGCAGACAAATTAGCATATGCTGCATTTATATTTCAGCAGCATTTAAAACACATATCTTCAGTCGTGAATTATGCATGCTGTACAGAGAGGTTCTTGTCTTGGAGCCACCTGGGAACCTAGTCTGATTTATTTATGTATTTAGATATTTGCTTTTTAAAAATGAAATTTATTATTAAATCAGCTATTTTCATTTCATATAGCGTCCTTATTATTGTTGCTATTGGTTCTTTATTTTTGGAAAAGCCATAAACTGGTATGCCTACAAATAAAGAAATGTACAAGATGATCTTAGTAGGGACCCAAAACTCTTATTAGAGAAAAAAAAAAAAACAGCACAAGTTTGACGGTTCAAAAGAATTCAGCTGTCAGTTGAACTGTTTTTAATTTTTTAATATCATTACTGCATCACATGCGCACGTTTGAGCATGTATTCGTCGCGTTTTTATCTCTGCGAATATGAATCATTGGAAGTGATGGCGGAGTGAATAATTCAGATCCTCATGTCCTGTGGAATGTGGCGTAAGCAGCGTTTGATTGTCAGAGGATGGAGATTGTGTAATGGTAAACATGGTTTAAAAGACTCGCATTTATTATGGACAAGCCTTTTCAAAATGCTTGCAGATGCAAATCCACCACAGATCAGTTTAAAAATGCTGCGCACACTCCTGCAAAAATATCTGAATGAGTTTGAGATGTTTATGTACATATTATCTTGCTCGGGTAAATCGGATGAGAAGCGTACGGTCAGGGGGGATGGAGTAAGTGAGGATATGTTTTATGTATCAGTAAATACACTCTGAAGCTCGTATTCATTACAGCCTAAATCTTGCCATCAAAGCCCCGCTGTGAAGCACTGTCACAATATGATATAAAGACTGCTTTTAATTCATACTCTATATGTCTGTTTTTATTCCTATAAGACTTAGCGCCTGTTTAGGTTTAGCATGCAGTAATGCGGCTTACACATTTCGCATCAGGCTAAATTGAAATTAATAGCTGCTTTGTTAGCGACACAGTTGTGAGCTTCCTCATGATGATAAGCTGCGGTCTGTAATAAACACTCATCTCATAAACAGCACTTTCAGACACATGCTGGCCTGGGGCGCTCGTAACCACTTCGTATCACCATTTATTGCACCTTTAATAAGTATTTAATAGAGTGTAGCGAGGTAGGAGTGAGAAGAGTAACCTTTCCTAATGGGAGCTGGGAATTGGACCAGGTATCACAATTTTTTGTTCGTCGTTTCTTTCCCAAGCATCTAGTTAGCGCACGTTATATTTAGCCCAGTGTTGTTGGCCCATCCTGTGTGTCTATAATTTTTTATTCTCTGGCATGAAACGTTTGACTCTTAAAGACCTTTACTAGAAAGGTGTATTGGAGCCGTGCTGTTAGATAGGAAGAGTTTGTTTTTTAACTGCAGAACAGAATAGCAATACAAATTATTGGTGGGACTTTAAAGGTTAGTGTGGTTTTCATGTGGGAAGACTATCTTGACCGCAACTAGCCAGTTCTTTGTTTTTGAACTTTAAATATGCTATCGATTTGTTGTTCTTGATTTTACTGCCTTGCTTTAAAGTATTTGTTCTTGTGCCAGCACTAATCCATCCTCCATGTTCTAATGGCTAGAATGAGCTACTGAATAAATTACTTTCTGCTCAAGTACAACGTCGTCTTTGTTGGATGAGATTGTGTTTGTCGAGAGGAGCAGCGGCTTCCTTTTCTGAGAGCACGTTTTCAATCCTGTACACAAAAGTCAGACATTTTCTTATTATCTCTTATTAAAGTTACCTCTGGGTCTGGATATCTAATTTTGCTCACTAACTCACTTTCTCCAAATACCAATTTGACCTCCCTTTTATTATTACTTTCTTCGTTCTCTCTGCCTTGTTTTCCACTCTTACTCCCTCTGTAAAGAATAAAGGTATTAATCTTTTATGTTTTGGAAAAATCAGACGACTGCTATTTGCGGGACCTCCTGTGCGGTTCAGGTCGGTACTCTGGCATGGAGAGAGAGAGAGAGAGACACCAAATTGCCGAGTAAATCAATACGTTGCTGTAATGTTAGGGGATCCGCTTTCAAAGGGCGGCGTTGAAATTTGTAAGCCTTGGTTTTGATCTCTTTTCCATTCCACTCCAGCTCTTCTTGTTATCATAGTTGCTGTTGTTTGTATGTTATTTTAGCTTCTTTTCCAAGTAGCTATTTTGCAATTTGGACAGAAATACAATTAAAGGCCCATCTGGATGTAATGGCACTAACAGCAGACAGATGGATGGCTCTATTGAAGCCATACCTCGGCTTTGGCAGGTCTGGGCCCCAGTAATGTACGTCTGTAAATCGGGATCCTTCAGATTTGGGTAGTGTAAACTGTTGAAGGAGCTATCGGAGAACCAGAGGATGGGTTTTTAAGTGGTTAAGACAGTACGTGTGTTGGTGCCAAACAATATGCTGAGCTATTACAGCTCGACATCATTGCTGCAAGCTCTGTTCATTTTTACAGTTTTTTTTTTTTTTTTTTTTTTTTTTTTTTTTTTTTTTTAATGTAAATGTGCTTTAAATTTAGTTAATAATTTGTCATATCCTATTTATTGGCTTTAGTCAGTGTGAAACAACATACACATTCTGACTAGCACATAATTTGATGTAAGTAATATTACATTTATGTTTTGAATACACTACTGATAATATAAATATCATATAAAATATGATATAAAAATTTGGAGTCTCCAACTTTGGTTTTTGAAAGGAGTATCTTTTGCTCAACAATGATGCATTAAAAAATGAAGACAGTAATATTGTAAAATATATATACTTTAAAGACATTGTTAGTAAATTTATTTCTGAAAGTATGCTTTTTTGTCTCATTATGATTGATTTTTATAAATTATTGTCATGATGTTTGTTTTTTGCTTTGTCTTTATCAATGACAAAATCCAAAAACCCAAAAAATATCAGTAATTTTGTTGATGAGATTAACATTGCATGTAAAATATCTACTGAATCTGAATTTTTAGAACAATATAGTGCCATTCCACTTAGGAAGAAAATGTTATCACCTACTTTCATCACAAAGTACTTTCCATCCTAAACGAACACGTACACTATCAGTGACAGGTTAATCACAGGTTATAGCTTTGACTGACTACCTGCACTGCTTGTTTTGTGCTAAATCTCCTGGTCAGAGACACAGGCATCTCACGTTTCTCCTCGACTGTCTTCAGGGTGACTGATTGTGCTGTGAGAATGAGGACAGACCTGTACTACATTTAAACACACACTTCTCACTTCTCTCTCTCTCTCTCTGTCTCGCAGAGCATGCAAGTACAAACATCTCTGACACCCTTTATTAGCTAGAAACAAACCCTGGAGGCTTGGGCCAAACGGGAAATATAGGAAAATTGAGCTGCTTTGAACCGAGGTGTTTTTGATAACTACTTGGTATGCTTCCTGAAGGATAACCTGTAGGCTTGGCTTCTTCAAACCTAATCCCTTTGATTAGGTGCCAAGCCAGATAGCGCGCTCTTCCCCTTTCTCTCGTCTCACTCCCGATCCCTCTGTCTTCCTCTCCCTCTGAAGGCCTGACCTGCTCCTCCTCATCTGTCCTTTGAAATTGTTCTTGCCCAGACTCTTTCCGTATAGGTGGACAGGCACATAGACCTCATTAAGACCCTCTTCAGAAGTTTGGGTTTTGATGACGCCCTCCCACGCAAATAAACACATGCTTCTATCACTCCTGTTCAGGGTCACCGTGGCCTGCTCCTCCTCCCATACACCCTGTGACGGCTGCATACTAACCTCTGCCAGGCATAACCCTTGGCGCCCTTGCCAGACTACTGTTTCTCTGGATTACGGCATCTTAAGGAGTTTCTCGTTGGCTGGCTGATGGGGTCATAGTGACAGTTGCTAGCGGATACAAGCTGAAGCCTTCAAGTCGGCCGGATCAGGTTCTGCAGATTCCATCCCAGTGCTTGTTATCCAGCTCAGACCCCGGGCTCAACCTTTGTAAACAGCCACCGGTTACCTAATCACCTCCTAATGGCTCTCAGCTTTGCCACTGAGCTGTTTGACCAGAATGTGGCGCAGCCCTCCATAATCCTGTCAGAGTCCATTGAGAAGACTCGCTCCACTCTGATATTCAAAAACGCAAACTTCTGCAAAATGACAGGATAAAGAAAAGACAAACTGTCCAGCCGACGCTCACACAGTAATAGGCAACCTCCACTGAATTAATCCATAAAACCCCAAAACCCCTCTTACAGTATTAGAGCTCATTTCTGTCCAGTTCATGTTACCCAACCCTGTTCCTTGATTGAATTTAGTCCATCACCAACAGTCTCAAACCCTGCTCCCAGAAGACCCCGGTTCCAGTAATCCTCCAATTTCATCAGTAGCTTCCGGCTCGTTGTCAAACCCACATCCCTAAAGCTTCTCTCACGTTGCTTTCTTATGTGTGGCTCTCTAAAAACACTTCTATGTCAGTCTCCAGAGGTTTCGTAAAACGTTTTCTTCCCAGCTGCAGTTTGTCAAATGTTTGTCAAATGTTGTATCAATTTAAATCCATTAGAACATCTATTTCAGGCCTTTCTATTCAGCTTAGTAGATTGTTATTTTAATAGTGTAGTATTTGACTGCAGAACATTGTTGATATTTGTTTATTGGCTGTACTTGGGTATTGATTACAGCTTTGATTCAGATTCAAGTATTCACCTCATTTTTAATCTAAGATTCTTGAATGTACCATTTCAGCTGTTCCCAGTTATTTTACCTTTTCAAAAACAGTCCATTATGCTGCTTTGTGATGCAAATTGCTATTGGTTATCATATTATTTTAAATTTCATCTCATAAACACTGGGTTGTAGCAAAAATGGTCTTAAAGTTTACTTCCCTGTTGTTTTATCTAGCTGTTTACTTATAGCAACTAATGAATTGGAAGTATCTCACATTCACAGGAAGTGGCTCACTCCTGCTTTGAAAAATAAGGTGGATAATTCATTTATAATGTCTATTTTTGCTTACAGGTGAAAGAAATTCCCTATTTGCTAATGCTATACATTATAGGACAGTGCTTTGGACTAATTAAATCCAGAAACTTTAAAAGTAGCTCATAAGAGCGAATTAGTTTGGAATTTAGGCTACACTGGTTGTGCTGTATGTTTTTGATTCACTAAAAAGAACTGCCTCATGAGAGCCATTTTCTTTTTGTGTGTATTCATTATAATACTATTCATGTGTTAGAATAGTTGGAAAACTGATTTGAGAATATACTTCAAACTTTAGGAGAACCACACATTTCTGGGATCTCGATTGCCACCAGTTGCTTCGTAGTTTTGTGGCTGAAAACAAATTCAGCAATAGTGTTTCAGTTTAGCTTGCTAGAGAATCTGTTTCCTGTCGCTTTTCATTGAGCTGATAAACCCCTCAATTTTCTTTGTGTCTAACATACAGTCTCATTGGTTGTTTGCAACGGGCCAATATCCAGTGTTCCCTGTTTAGTTGTTTTTTTTTTCTTCTTCTAACCCAAACCAGTCATGTTTGAGATGCATCATCTCCCATTACTATTCCTTCATCCATATCAGATGTTTTGTAAAAGATCACAGCTGGCTCTCAACAATGTTTTATTTGCCTTTTTCCAGCAGCCAATTGAAGAAACAAAAGCTGCCTCAACAAAAGGGACGTCAGTGTTTTCAGTACTTTTGGTGGAGTGCTTTTCATTGCTGTGACATGCATGAATTCTCAGGAGATGTTTCTTGTTAAGCAGACTGATCAAAATATATCATCAGTGTGAATAGCTAAATTTGCAGTCTAGTCAGATTGTGATGCTAACAACTCCAGTATTCTGTCTACAGAAGCCCACAACCACTGTCAACCTTCTGATCAGAGCAGCATCATTTCAGAAGTTTCTTACGTGTTGAAGAAGTAGTAGTAAGTAAACTTTGATGTCCTAACATGGAGTTGACATCCTGATGGAAGGGTAAGCTCCTCAAAGTGGCTCCACCATGATCTATTAAACATAAAGCAATATTTTGTAGAGTTATTTATTTTTTTCTTCCAACTTTTGTCATGCCAGAGCACAGGGTGTGGATAAGCATGTGTCACAGCTCTTTACAATCCCTTATGATGAAGTCCCGCCCTGTCGTAGCGTAGCATTGCATGGTGCTAAAGCCTAGCCCCCAGCAGCCAGAGAGCACAGAGAGCTGCTGATATCCATGACTGGATTTGAGCAGGCAGGCCAGCCCAAGCCTTGTGCTGATCGCTTTTAGTCAGGGATGGAAAGCTGTCTTGAAAGGCTTGTTAATGGGAGGGAAGCCTCTGTAGCCGTGCGTTCTTGAGCGTTTGTGTGCATGCGTGCTTGTCTGGAGGGGTCGGGATGATTCTAGGCTAACAGACGTGGAAGATGGGACGACAGTGACCCTGAGCTATGCTGTTGCTCTGAAGTTACTGTAACTACCTCAGGAAACTTCTTCTCTTAGAACTTTGTGTTTGCTAACTCTTTTCCACAGAAATTGAAAACTGGTTCTGCACCGGAATGTAGAAACTGATATAGCTTACATTTTAGGCATTTGAAGTTTGATTTCCTCATACCATTAATAGTTTAAATGTGTTCTTTTTTTCAATGTAATATTTAAAGTGAATAGATGCTTTCAGTTTTAAAAGATTAATTTTATACAGTGCCGTTCAAAAGTTTGGGATCAGTAAGATTTTTAATGTATTTTTAAAGAAGTTTCTTATGCTCATCAAGGCTGCATTTATTTGATCAAAACTACAGAGAAAAACTGTAATTTAATGAAATATTATTGCAATTTAAAAAAAAGAGTTTTCTATTTTTATATACTTTAAAATATAATTTATTCCTGTCAAGCAAAGCTGAATTTTCAGCATCAGTCTTCAGTGTCACATGATCATTCAAAAAAAATTTAATGAAAAAAAAAAAAAAAAAAAAATATATATATATATATATATATATATATATATATAATGTATTTGTATACGTGTGTGTGTGTGTGTATATAGAGAGAGAGAGAGAGAGCGAGAGAGAGATTTTATATATGTATACTAGTGCTGTCAAAGGATTAATCACATCCAAAATAAAAGTTTGTTTACATAATATTTGTGTGTGTACTGTGTATATTTATTATGTATATATAAATACAAACACTTGCACGCATATATTTAAGAAAAAAATTATATTTATATATATTAAATGTTTAAATATTAAATATGTAATATAATATAATATATGTAATATAAATTATATGAATATAAATATATACAAGTAAATACATGTAAATGTTTTCAAAATATAAACTGTACGTGTGTGTATTTATATATAAATAATAAATATACACAGTACACACATATATTATGTAAACAAAAACTTATTTTGGATGTGATTAATCGCGATTAATCATTTGACAGCACTAATGTACACACACACACACACACACACACACACATATATATATATATATATATATCTTTAAAAATTGCTAAATTGATTTTACATTTTATTAGAATGAAATTTTATTATTATTATTATTATTATTATTATTATTATTATTGTATAATTAATATATATATATATATATATATATATATATACACACACATACATACATTATATATACATACATATATATATATATATATATATATATATATATATATATATATATAATGTATGTATGTGTGATATATATGTAATGTATATATGTGTGTGTGTTTGTGTGTGTATATATTTATCCCTTTGATTTGCATTAGAGACCTGATTATCCTGTTAGGGTTTTTTTTTTTGTGCAACTGACTGTACATTATCAATTATTTCTGAACCACTGACTTTGACTTAACATTCAAATTTGCATGATATGTGATAAACAAGGCTTTTGGTATGTTCAGAATGAATTTTGTACATGTTTGTGCACACACGTGCATTTGTGCATTCAGCTTGTGTTCTCTGTTTCACCTTGTCCTCTGTCTTTCATAAAACAGTCTTGAACATGAGGGAGACAAATTGCAGCTGAGTTATCTGCAGGTGTGAGGAGTGTTTTCTAGTCTATAGCTGTGGGCCATGGCACATATGTTTAAGACTACAGGTAAAGGTGTGTACGCTCAAAAAGGAATGCATGACAGATCACAGCTTCTCCCCACACAGAGACAGAAAGCAAGCTGACCGAGTGGGCCAAACGTGTACAAACTATCCCCATTATCTTGGGAGGAGAGAGTCAGTGTGCCCATGACATGGAAAGACAGACAGGGAGGAAGAGAAGGAAGAATGTTGGAGGTCAAAGAGACAGAGAAAGAGAAAATTTGAGTGGAAGTGAGGGTGTGGAGGGTCACGGCTAGAAAAAAAAAAAAAAAAAAAGAGTGAGAGTGAATTAGGGTGACTGCCAAACTGTAGTTTGGACAGCAAGAGTTTGACACGTCCTGCTCTACCTCAGCGAGTTTTGCTGGAGGCCATGACATGTAACATGTCCGCCACAGGCACTGCTCCGGTAATTATGTGATTACAGATGAAATACAGCCTGTGTTTGTGTGTCACAGATGGTGGAACAGGTTTTAGCAGGCTTTTTTGATGCTCTCAAACCTGATAACTCTTTGACACTAGTATATATCTTTATACTGACAGTGAATATGCTTTCAGATCTGAGAGGTCATACATTACTGATAAAGTCACTGAGAGGAAAACGCATCAGGTGACTGCATCAGACAGGAATGAGGGTCTGGATAGTGTGAAAGGCCCCTCGTACACATCTCTCCTGCATAGAAAGTGATGGTGCACGCACACACCCACGTCTAAGAGGAGAACATGTTTGTGCGTGTAGGTTAAGAACGATGGATGGATGGTGCGCTGTGCGCTTTAGTTTATTTTCAATTGCACACTGTAAAAAACGACTGTGATTTTAACGGTAAAAAACTGTGAAAATGCTACAGTAAAAACCTGTTAAATGGTTAACAGTAAGTTCCCCTACTATATATGGTGAAAAACTGTAATAGACATTTCAGACAATTTTATGGTGAAATACCATTTTTGGAAGTGAAAAAATGCACTAATTGATGTTAATTGGTAAATTATTATTATACATAAAAAATCCGTAAATTGATGTTCCCAGAATTCCCTGCGTTGCATTTCAAATTTTGTTTGAATTTGATGTTTTTTCTTTGAAATAACTATGTTTCTTCTTAGTTTTTTTCTCATCAGTTATGTTTATTAGGGTTGTATGTTACATCTAATGTTGTTAAATAAATGTTTATTGCATATTTCAGAGTCTCACCATGATGGTGTTTAGTGTTTGTGTGAATGACACTGTGCACCTTCTATATATGTTATTATTTTAAAGCTGCTTGTGGTGGGCTTTGGTTCATCGTGTGACTTTCTCATCACCACCTGCATTTGGTGGTTATCAGTGTATTTCAAAGGTACAAAACAGATTTCAGTACTTCAATAGGTTGGTATATTAAAATTATATCAGTTAATGAAATTACGGTATTTAACTGTAAATTTAAGTTAAAACAGTAAAACCTAAAATGTTGCTACCGTATTTTTTACAGTAGAATTCCGGCAACCACAGCTGCCGTTTTTTTTACCGTAAATTTTACGGATTTTTTTTTACAGTGCAGCTTACAATTTTTCACGGTCATATCATTCCCCTTTTCAAAATAATCCGATGCTGGCTGGCTATGCTGGCCTCCTTTCATTTGGGGTTTGTTTCTGAAAAGGTTGCTATTATAGCCAAATGGGTTGTGTGCTTCTCCAAACACGGCAAACATTAAGCCGAGCTCCGGTTTCAACGTTGATCTTTAATGAGAGACTCGAACAGCGAGGGGGGAGAAAGGAAGATCAGTTGTATAGCATGAAACCCCAAGTGTGGTTTTACCCTTTCAAACACCCATTCTTTCATTCTGTCATTCTTTTTGGTTTTCTTTCACTCTTCTTTTCCTTTCTCCCCTGGGAGAAATGTTTATTTGGTTTACCAATGAATTATCAGCTGTAACAGCCGTCTTTAATAGTGCGGGTGGGCAACGTCACAAGACGGGCAGAGCTGCACTCCGTTGGTTTTTAGCATGTGGAGCCGCTGACTCATTTTTGGCCTTTTATCCTGGCTCCAGTTGTGGTTGTTGGATCTTTGAACATTTCATAGGTACTGGAAATGGGCTATTTTGTTTTAAGAATTATCAACGGCTCCGTGTTTTTGCATCACTTTTGAATGTTGAACTTGCTATTTTGGAAATTCTCCCATCATATTAGTGGTCTGATCATTTTTGGATGGTCATAAATACCATTAAGCATGCCAACAGATGTAGAAAATTTGATGTAGAAGTCTTTTTAGGTGAAGTCTCATGTCTTATTTTTTTCTCAAGTCAGTGTTTCCATGTGCAGTCTCAGAATCCCTTTTACTAATTGTTTTCTATATACTTCAGTTTAGTTTTATGAACCCTTTTAGAAACCTGTTTTAGAACAATAATATAAATTTTGATGTTTTGTTTTTTTTTCCACGGGGGTCAAATGTAATTTTGAATTTAATAATAATATTTTTTTAAGGAATGATTTAATATTTTATTTTGGCTTAAATACAATGAGAACAGCCAATTATTTATTTTTTTAACATTTCTGTATAATTGTTGCCTTTCAGTTTTTTTTTTTTCTTTTTTTCTTTTTTTTTTTTGTAGTTCAATAATTTTTTTTTTTTTTTGCTACAATTTTTTTTTGTAGCATTTTGAAGCTTTTTTTTTTTTTAATGAATGAATGAATGAATGATGCATTTATAAATTTATATATTAAATGCTACAAATAGTGCCCAAAAGGTAGCATTTTTGTTGCTGTTTGTTTTCATGGCAGAGAATACATGTGAATATTTTGAGACCAGACTTTTGCTGTTTATAAGTATATCATAAATCCTTTTTTTGCTATTTAAATGGGTTGGTTTGCCTCAAAATCTGTAATTATTTACTCACCCTCATGTCATTCCAAAATAGTGTTCTGTTTCAACTGATTTCAACTGTTTTTGTCCATACGCTGAAAGTCACTGGGGCCCAAACAACACTGAACCCCACTGACTTTCATTGTATGGATGAAATACATCAAAGAAGCATCATCTTGAACATATATGTTCCACAGAAGAAAGAAAGTCATACATGTTTGAGTAATGTGTGGGTGAGTAAATGATGACATAATTTTCATTTTTGGGTGAACTATTCCTTTAAGTGTGACTCACTTTTGCAAATGAGTGTACTCTAATCTGGCCTACCTCATGATCCAAGAAGTAACCAAACTGTCCATACATTTCATCCAGGCCTTAATCATGTTTTAGGTACTGATAAATGCAGCTAGGAGTAGTGTCCACCTTTGTCCTCTCTCACACTTCCTGTCAGTCGTCAGTGTGTCATTTGGTCCTAAAGCCTGTTGTACAGCTCAGATAATTCCTCTCCTCTCCTCTCCTCTCCTCTCCTCTGTGCCTCTATCTCTCTTTTTTGTAGTCAGAAGCAGGTGTTTCTTCTCTCCCTGAAGCGAATGTTTGTTTAATGGTTTATATATTCTTTTTTCTGCCTGGCTGATTACTGGGGCGGTGAATTGGGTTTGAAACATTCACCATGAACTGTTTGAACTTGAAAGCTGCCCCCCCCATCCCACACCTTTCTGGCCCTGTCTTACCGAAAAGTGTGAGCACGCGCACACGTCCCCACCACACAGCTGTCTAATAGTGTTCGTTATCTACACATTATTGCTTATTACTGTATAGCTTGACATGGCTGTCGTAAAACAAACAAAACAAAACAAAAAAAAAAAAACGGGCGGCAGAATTTCTGATGAACGGGAGCATTCGCTGCTTATTACTACAACACACACATGCTGCAATGCTAATGCAGGGGTTGACAGGGGATACACACGCTTTCGAGGTGCTCACACACACACATACGCGTCCATAAATAAAAAGCGTTAATTTATATAGACAACATCTCACGATTTTGTGAGAATTCAACTCTTTTACCAGCAGGTGTCATCGGGCTAAGGTAAAGTAAAGCTTCTTTTTCTTTCACACACATACTCACCATGCACAGGTGCACACATAAAGCTGGAGGGGACAGGTAAAGGGTGGAGCGCTTGAGCAACGGGCAGGTGAGTTACTGTGTCGGTGTCAGTGAGCGCATCTCACCTGTGAAAAATCTTCCAGCCTCAGGTGACTGTCATATACAGATGTACTACCTCAGTTCCCACCATTTCGGGCCGTGTCGGATCAGGACTGGATAATCGCGGCTCCTGCTCCGACATGCAGAGGCCCAGAGCTGCTGTCTTGGTTAATGACTAACCTGACGAGCGTTTGATGTAGCTGAGCATCGACATTAGCGTGGACTAATTTACTCCACCGATGCAGTATTTGGACTCACAGCACGCGTTCCTTCGTGCCGCCTCAGACTGTTATTAAGAGATGAGAGGGGTGTGTTCAAGTCGATCTCCCGCTCTCCTTCCCTCACTCTCTCTCTCCATTTGTCATGTTTGATGATCTAAGTTAAGATAGTGTTTGAGGAGTTCTTATGAGAGAGGTCTTTTGTAATGAACGGAACAGCTGAAAGGCCTGCAGGTGATTCTAAATTACCCTTTATTCTGTAAGTCTGCATGATTTACAGTCAAAAGAATAACATGCCATTCTGATGAATGAACAAGCGGGTGTGAAAACGGGCCAATTTCACCATAAAGCTGCGGCGAGCTTTATTGGGAAAGCGGCGTGTGCGAATCCGTACTGTAGCGTTCTGATTTCACACGAGCGAGCTCTCTGAAGGGAGCCTGGTGCGCTCGGAGAGAAACTGCTCTGAGTAGTTTGAAGTTGTTGAACAGACGTTTGGGAAGATCATGAATAGTAACAGCTGTTTTTGGCACTGTTGGATCAGTGTTCTCATTTTGGCTGGGCTGCATTATCTCCGGAGAGCAGAACTTAGGAGGGCTACCAGCTACGGCTCTGGGATTTCTCGGCTTACCCCAGCGCCGCTTCGCATCTTCACTTAAGGCGAAATTACCCTGCAATTATGTAAACTCATTTTCCAACACACACAAAAAGAAAGGCATTAATATATGCTTTCACCTCCAGCCAGTGTTTTATATGCTAATGCGAGTTAGTTTGCAGCAGAAAGAGGAGGTGTTTTATCACAGGGGCTTTTGACTGGGCCTGTAAACGGATCCGTATGTAGAATTAGATTAGAGACAATGTGGAACTCGCGGGAGCGGCCTGGACCCGAGCTTGATGCACAGTAGCAGTAGGTGTGGGTCCCACCTCTCTGCTGGCTGCTAGTGTGTGAGCTGCTGCAGTGTTTGTCTAAGTCATAATGAACTCTAATAAGCTGAATAAATCATGCTGACTGTGTTGAGCTCTAAAGGTACAAGCTGGCATTGATGGAGGGCCCAACCAGTGGGGATAGCTTCTGTGAGGAACAGACAGTAAATACAACTCCGCCATTTGTTTCCCTTCGTGTTGTTGTTCTTCTAAGTCAACAGAATGTTATAATAAGGAAAGATTTTTATGAGGTGAGAATTGCATGAGAGATCCAGAAGTCCAGAAAACCAACAGAACATTTAAAAACTTGGAAACTTGTTTACTCACAAATGAATAAAGCAGTAGGATTGGTTGTCAAATATGTATTAATTTTGTTATTCATTTATCACTTTGTTCACTTATAAAATACTTGTATATATTTATGTATATACTTATATATTTATACTTGTATATAATTTATATTATATATAAATATAAATTTTTATATATAACATATTTTTCCTTAATAAATAAATATATATATATATATATAATGTGTGTGTGTATATATTTATATATATATATATATATATATATATGTGTGTGTGTGTATGTGTGTGTATTTATATATACATAATAAATATACACAGTACACACATATAGTATGTAAACATAAACTTTTATTTTGAATGTGATTATTTGCATATTATTTGCAGCCCTAATTAAAATATATATAAGCAGTGCGTTATAGTAAATAACACATTCTAAAATTATTGCTTTATTATTAGATTCAAAACAACTGATTATGTGTGGTCTATATTTATTCATGTCTTGTCACTGAGACATTTTGTCCACTGTGTGTTTGTAAGCATTGTAGTAACTTGACTGCACAAAAACACACACAGCGCTACTGATTAATTCTGCTCTGTCCTTATTGAGGCATGTTATCTACTGCTATTAATGTGCTGAGATAATTGTACTGGGCTATAATTACAGCCTCAGACTTCAAAAGTCTTTTGCATGTAACATCAGTCTTCATACATAAAGCCTGCGATTTACAGTAAAACTTCATTTAAGGCAATAAGTCTCACAGATTATGATTAGGGTTAGGAATGGAGATAGTGTGCGTGCCATCAGAGATAGACAGGTTAGAACAGGATCTGAACAATATTACTGCACAATGCTGCAGGTTATGAAAAATAATTAGAGATGGTTGTGTGTGTGTGTGTGTGTTTGAGGAATAAAAACACACCCTCACTGTTTTGAAGTTGCATATTACAGTTTTCACAACTTTCATTGCGTGTGCACGCTCTTTTAATTCCCCTCCAAATGAAGACCATTATTCTCACTCTTGCATACTGTTATTAAGGGGGGGGGAATATTAAAGTAGCTATTGCATTAAAAATCTTAAGTGCACATTAATGAGAAAATAATGCACTGCAAATGATTCTCGCCTTCTATTCTGAGCGCAGAAGAGACGTCACGGGTATCAGACACACTGAAGCAAGAACCAGAAGTCTGTTGTGTGTCACCAAAACAATAACTTCATGATTATTTGAAAAGAATACTGAAGATAAATGGACAATTTATGTCATATTGTATCCAGTTTTATTTTTTTATTGAGATGCCAGAGCTAATGAAAAAGCATCAAATAGGCAGCAGCCGGTTTCCAAGTTGTTTCTAAAGGTTTCCTGGCATCATGTCCTAAGCCTCTGAAATGCAAATTATAATTAGAGAGAGAGAATGAAAACGAGAAGGAGGGGAGGGAAAGTGCTTAACGTTAAGTGCACAATCGGGTGTTTGAACCGCTCAGAGTTCAGGCTTCTTGGTTTTGTGTTGCTGTCAGACTGTGTCACGGTGTTAGACTGTGTACTTTTGTGAATTCGCAGGAATAAAGATGAGATGAATCAGATGTGCGCGTATGAAAGCTAGGGAGTGCTCGCCTGCATAAAAAAAGAGACTAAAAAGAAGAAGCCGAGAGGAAAAAAAAAACTCGGCTTTGGTTTTTCTGGCCCACTGGCAGAACTAAACAAACGGGTGCGTATTGCAGGGGGAGCACATTAACTGTAACGGCTCTTGATCTGTTCGAGCTGAGAGTGCTGTCGGCATGGCTAATAAACACTTCATTTAGTTTTAATGGTGCCGGCGCCTCTCGCCAGCCTTCAAAAGCCCTCTTTATTTGGGTCATTTATGTCTTTCCTCGAGGAGCACCCTGGGGACGCGGGATCTGTCCACACCGCTGCGCGCCGCAGCGTTTGAAAGCGAGGGGGAAATTAATAGGGCTATCTCTAAAAAATAAATAAATGATGGGCAGAATGCCGCCAACCAGCCCGCTGAGCTTATTAAAGAGAGACGGCGAGAGGAAGAGAGACACTCGCAGAAAGAGAGATTTTAATATGAATTTTGCACCTTTTAATGTGCGAGTATTTTCCTTTTCCTCTTTGATTTTTCTTTTCTTCTCGCCCTCCCTCCGTCTTCGCCGGCTCTCTGTTTCAGATGGAGTAAATGTAAACATGGCAATTATGGATTGTGTGAGAGTTAATTACTGGGTGTGCTCCTGCCCTGGGGGATGTTTGGCAGCGTGTTTGCGTTGATAAAACGTTCTACTCATCAACAGCCCTCCAATGGTGGCTGTGCCCTCCGAGAGTGGACCGAAGGGAGCCAATCCCCGGAGTCCTCACGGCTCAAGGACCAATTAGTATTAAGCAGAATTAATCTAAACGGAATATTGCCATCCGCAGCGGGTCCACTGGAGGTGAGGGGGAATTAACCGACCGGATTGATTGGATGGATCTTTTTAGCGGTCTGCTCTTGCTTCCTCCTCCTGAAGTAAAGATTTAGAGAGAGAAAAAAAAAAGACACATTTGGGCTGGAATGATAGACTGCTCTTAAATGTTTTAATGAGGACAACAACAAACAAAAGTGAACACGGCTCATTTTCTGTGTAGTACACTCTTAAAAATTCAAATAGCGTCTGTGGTTCCATGAAGAAATTGTAACCTTTCCATTGCACAAATGGTGCTTTTTATCATTCAAAGGTTCTTCACACTAAGAAAAATGTTTCTGTTAAGGACTGTTCACTAAAAGGTTCTTTGTGGAGCCTAAAATGGTTCTTCCGTGTCAGGGTTTCCCAAATGGGGGTTTGTGGTAGAAATGAAGGGGGCTTGTGACTTGATGAAAGGCTGATAATTATATTGAATGGAAAATTATGAATGGGACTGCACTATAATCGTGATATAGGCCTAGCTTTCTGCCATAATAAAATCAAAGACTGCAATTTAATTAAATAGCTGTATAGTCAGATGCACTGTGTTTCAGAGAGAAACGTGGCACAGTGTTCATGCAAGCAGCTCATGATATGGTGTTTTCATCATCTCACGTGTTGTGATTTGTAGTGTGCATTTGAGAATTCTAGTTTTACTTTATTTACACATTTACATAATTTTTGTGGACAGAAGTTTACAGAATTTCACCAGTTTTCTGCCAAAATAAAAAACTGGAAGATTTAAAATGATTAAAAAAGTAGATTTATTAAAGACATAAATATTAGTAATGCAACTCGTGTAAAATAAAATTATTATTCTTATAATTATTAAATATTCATTTTGTATAAGGGGTTCCGCAGACAAAAAACAAAAAACAAAAAAAGTTTGGGAACGCTTATTCTAATCACTACCAAAAAAAAAAAAAAAACCTTTTTGGAACCTTTATTTTCCTAAAGGCAAATTCACATCACAAAATACAGAAGCCAACAAACACTAAAAACAAGCTGGCCATTGGATTTAGAATTTTATGAAAAATAAGTGTCATGTTCACACTGCCCCAACATACACTGACAAATGCTGATTGAACATGTTCACTCGGGTGAAAACAAGCCCTGACCAACGCCGACAGGGCTGATCAGACAAAACCCAACAAAAGTGTTTGTTGGCGTTTGTGTGTGCGATGTGAATTGGCCTTAAGAGTGTATTTGGACATGTACATGTGCATTGATCTGAGGCTAAGATTTGGCATCCACACCCTGTCGTGTTGTGGTCGTTTTTTTGGTTCAGATGAGCACCCGCTGGTTCACTTCCCTCGTGTCCTATATTGATTTGGGGCAAATGCAGCTCCATTAAGGTGCAGTAAGTGTGCACGTTTGTTTGGAATGAGAGATGTGACACTCGCGACCCCAGCTGCAGGATAGAATTGATTAGCTCAGGCCGAGTGAATAGGAGTCGGGTCAAGGTTAACCCCGCCAGGCCTCATGCGCGATTATGCTACATTAGCCTGTTAGCTGTCAAACAGGAGGGGTCCTGTTAAGCTAATTAGCACTTTCTTATCATATCAGCGCTGACAGTAATTCACAGCTTTCCATTGATCCTTTTTTTCTGTTTTCCATTTAGCATGCCCGTCCCAAGTACGCCAGAACACCTGACTCGAGCGTCTCGGCGGAAAGCGCACTCATTTGATTACCTGGAAACGATTAGCGCTAGTTGTCCCGCGATGCTACGCTAATATGCTCAGCACCACAATGCTTTCTCACTGGAGTTCTGCTGTAGGAGGTTGTATTCAGATTTCACGAGTTAAAGAGTTGATTTAGTAGCCCGTGGAGAGCGAGTCGGAATCTCTTTGCCTCCGAGCCATCTGCGTTCACATCAAAAGCAGGTCAAAATTCACAAACGTCGTTTCGCGCAAGCAACCCCAGTGCGTGTTTACACGCAGACTCTGGAAGGATGTAAAGCTATGGGGTTTTATACGCTGTGACAGCTGCTGAGATGAGCGCTGTGTTTGAAGACTGATCTCCTGGAGTTGCAGGTGGAAGTGTTGGGGATGCTCGAGCGAGTGAGAACCAAGGCAGTTGCCTTTTATGATAGTGTGATACACTCTCTCTCTCTCCCTCTCTGAGAGCCTGGTTCATTTTTTGTGTTTTTGAAATCTTTCTCTCTATACATGCGCTCACACATACACTCGCTATCGGTAATTTCTTCCTTCGGCGATTAAAGCAAGGAAGTGTCAGAGGCACGGCGTCTTTGTCTCTGTCTCGCGGTGAAACACTGATCCCCCTGTCACATCACACCTAATCCCCTCATACAGCAAACTGCCATTGTCTTCATTTCACTTCCTCTTCTCCTGCTCTGCTGTCTGTCCTCTCTGTTTCTCTCTCCTACTGTCTTTCACTCTTGTTTATTTACTTTTCACAACATGCTGGCATTTGGATGCTGCTTTGTCATGGAGCAGTTACAATGTCTATGACTCTTTCATGTGTTTTCACACTTTAAGAAAAGGCATTTATCATGAATCAATATTCACTCTGTGTCTACTTTAAATGGTGTTCACATTGACAGCGTGATGCGGTGGCAAAGTGACAAGAAATCATTCATTTTCAGTGAGAGATGATTATGTCCTGCAACATGAGCAACACCATCTTTGGTGGTGTTGTTGTGACTAGCAGTTGAACAAAAGTGTAAGATTTATTTATTTTTTTTTCTTGCCACTGTAGGGGATATAATTAGGGATGCATAATATATCAGTACCATATGGATTATCAGCCGAAATTACTAATTATTCAGCTAATATTTACCAAACTGTCTTAAAGGTGATCATGAAAAGCACTAATAATTTAATAACACTGTTAAATTTGGTCTGTAGCAATTTTCTAAATAAATATTATTTTTTCATAATGTACATTAGAATGCTGTGATGAATTTAAAACATCATTATAATGATGTAGTATTTAATAAAACATGATTTCTAATTTATTTTTTATAAAATGGTATAGAATTTTATTAGGTATTATCAGCAATTTCATAAAAATAATTCTTAGATTATTTAAATTGGAGTTTTTGAACAATGACTACTCCCTGAATATATTTTAAAAATATATGCACTGAAAACAGTGTCAGAAGTTTTGAGCATTCTGAGTGGGTTTCATTCGCATATTGATAGCCATAATTGCATTCGTGATATTATGAATTGTTCTGCTGAAATGTATTTATATTTTATAAGCACACCTCCAGAATGTTAATTTTTAGTTTGAAGTAAATTGGTCTTTTGGAAAAATTGAATAACATTTTTTATTATTATTATTATTATTTATTTATTTTTTTTTCATGCAGTACATTTGTGTATTATTTATGATCAGATTTCCTACAACTATGGTCAGCTAAAGCCTGGAATACACTACACGATTTTTGCCCTGATTTTCCATCAATTTACAGTCTGGAGAAGTTGACTCTAGTTGCTAAAAGTCAGAGCCAGCCTGCAGATTAGAGTTGACAGATTCCACAGAAAATCGCATAGTGTAGAGTGGTCACAGACTGATTTAGCCTCAGACTTTGATTCCATCATATTGTTTTTATTTGTCACGCGTCTCCTAGCAACAATGCACACATTTATGCGTGCGTTTGTTGTGATCGGAACAACTCGAAAGTCTGCGTGCGATCCTCAGTCGTTTAGTGTATGTAAGAATGAATCAATGAATGAAGCAATGTACAGTATGATGATCTGAATTGAATATGTGAATGAACGAATGAATAAAGGTTTGTGTGATATATTAACCATATGTCATTGAGTGCGGGTGAGTTGTTTGGCCTGATATGGGTTTGGCCCTTTTGTTGCGAATGTTCTCAGGTGAAGAATGCTGCCATTACAGATCCCTCACGTGATTTACTGGGATTGAGCACAAGCGCGGGCCTCGGGCTAAGAGGGTCATCATGACAATTATACAATCTTGTTTTCTCTTTCTTTGCTGCCCTGCCCTACATTCCTCTGGGTAATTTACAGCACTGCACTGAATAGCTACTTCATTTTGGCATTTGTGACATATTGACATATTTTTG
>CM077220.1:20944640-20982140 GCA_039654775.1 Spinibarbus caldwelli | reverse complement strand
GTGTGTGTGCTAGTTCTGCCTATACTATGAACAGTGTTACATTAGATGGATTTGATTGGCTGGAATGACATTCCCCTTCCACTGCTGTGAAGCAGTTACTTATATAAGCATGTCGCTTGACTTGAGGGGGCAAAATTTTTATGTCCCCATATCCCATCAAACTTGCCAGGGGTTTCATAATGGCTCTGAAATGCTAGGGGTTTACAGAAATGTTCTTGTTAAATATTGAGTTAAAAATCAGATACTATTAATTATTATTAATAATATTATTAATTATTACTACTATTAATACAATTATTTTATAAGAGTTTGATATTGTCAATTTATTTTCTAGAGCATTCAAAGTTATGTTAACTTGAAAACATTAAACAATTAATTTCTAACATTCATTTTTAATGCAGTAATTCTTAACACATTTCACAAAATGACTTTTTATGACTAAATTTTCAGTCTGTCAAAACACCTATAGTCACAATTATTCTATTGACAGTCCTTTTTAAAACTAAGCAATAATCTGGATATATTGTTATTATTATACTAAGAATACTAATGTTATTTTTCTTATAATACTCAGTATGTAGTATAGATAATCACATGATTATAATTGCCTTTGAGGCACCAAAAATATTATTATATTATATTATATTATATTATATTATATTATATTATATTATATTAACAGATTATAAATAATACATAATAATATTAATGTTAAATACTACTACTAATACTAACTAATATAGTCTTTTTCTTTACAATATTCAAAATGTAAAATGTAATATATAGCTTTTCTTTCTTTTTTTTTTCTTTTTTTCTTTTTTTAAAGAAGGTGATTATCACAACTGGGGGTCCATGGGATCAAAAAGTCTCCTGAAATTGTTGCTATAAATTTGAAGTCATGCCTATAAGCACTTTGTTGAATAGTCTAAACTGCTGAAATAATGCCTTTCTGACTTCTTATAATAAAAGGGTGTAGGATTAAGTTGTTGAACGAATGGAAAAACTTTCAGCTGTAGTGATGTGATTATCGTTTTCATTTGGAAAGCTTCTTCATTGTGATCTTTTTGGTTCAGTTGGTTTGTGGCGGCTGGTTTCTCATTTGGAAGATCAGGATGAGTGACCACAAAATGCATCTAGCTCTATACCTATTACCACATCATCTGTTCAGTCCCATTAATAATTAGTTACAGCAAATCCCGCATGAACTCCTCTCAGCCTCGAGAGAACGCCAATATCCCTTCAACTCTATCACCTTTTCCGTTTGTCTTTTTTACCTTTGTGCTTTGTTTTCGTTTTCCACTGCGATATCGATCCGAACGCAAAAGCATAATTAAGCTCATTTTGGAGATAATTCCTCCATCTTAGTTGATGTTTCATAAATAAATGAGAAATTCTCTATGCTTTGTGTAAGTTTTGATAGGAGCCATCAGTTTGGAGTTGCTTTCACCATTGATTTGATTAAAGGCATTATGCATTGTTTAATGAGTTTTACACTTGGCTGGGTGGAGAAGAATTGCAACACTTTCTTTGACCCAAAATTCACTCATTCTCTTTCTTTCCTCATCCTCTGTCCTTCTCATCCTCCTTTTCCAGCAAAAAAGAGCCAGCACTGGCACACAGTGCAAACATCGCACAAATCACTGGAGCCTTTTATTTGGAAACGTATTTGTTTTTCCCCCCTCAAATTGATTCTCGAAATCAGTTCTGCTTTAATTTCCATTTTCATAAGAGTTCGATAACTACAGCAGGAATTAATATGAAGATTGGTTACCTACCGTATGCGAGCGATTGTTGGGAAAACCACAAAAAAATCGCAGTGCCGCAAACTGCCTCGCAATTAGAATTCTCAAAAAGAAACGATATCTTTTTTCCTCGCTTTCTCTCTCACCTTCCCTTTCTCTCTCTGTCTCACTCTTTCCATTTAGCTTTCATAGCAGTCTTGTTTAGACACCCGTTTTATACCTGTGTCTGTTCAAAAAATGCAGCGTATAAAAGATGAGCTGAATATGTTTGGCTGAATATTGCCCTCCTTCCCCGTGCCGATCTGTCTTGCTTAGGGAAGCAATCCTAGGTGCAGTGGATAAACTAATATCAGAGCATCACCTCAGAGAGACAATACAAACGATGGGGTAATCTTTCATCTCTTTATGCATACAGGGAAATATGAAAAATTGCAGTTTAGGAATATTTCCGTGAGATTGGAGGCTCAAGCAGCGGTCGCTGCGGCGCCCAGGGCCACTTCTGACGCCATGACATCCAGAGGAAGAGTGATGAGAGTATTATGCCGCCTGTCGCCCCGCTACGAGCCCCCTGCCAGGGCCGCACGTCAACGCACACACACACATGCTATTTCTCTCATCGTCGTGATTGACAGCTGGGCTTGACATAATTGTCTCCGTCATCTCTCTCTCCTGTCGCTTTATTGCTCCTGCCGCGGCGGCATCTCTGCTGGAAGAGAAAGATAAATCTGTCATTTATCACTCCTCCTTTCATCCCTCCATCACTCGTCTCTAACAGACCCTGTTAAGGGGTAATCTGCCTGTGTTAGCCAGCGAGCCTATTCATCACCACGAGCGGACCCGGAGGGGTCACGCCGCTCATCCCTCGTCCCCAGTCCCCGTGCACCACGGCTAGGCCGGGCAGCGGGAGCGAGCTGGTGTGAGCGGAGCTCAGGATCAAGCTCAGGGCAAACAGAACAGGCTCACAGCAATAAGGCGGCATTAGGCTGGGATTGACGCGCACGCTCAGGGTCTGAACTCCCATGATTAGATCTCATATTAGCTGTTAGCATATGGCTAACACCTGAAAACCCCAGTGCACCGAGTAAGCCCTGAGACTTATTGAACACACAGCCCTGTGTGAGATGATATCAAAACACCAGTGATGGGTACCTCGGTCGTATTGCTAGCCTCTTAACACTAAGTGTGCTTCCATGACCGGCCGTTAGCCGCGCCGTCGCCTGGTGTGTCCGAAAACACAGCTCATTTTCAGCCTGAAGACTATCTTGTGTGTGTTTTGGATGCGGTGTCTCCAGGGATTGTGGGTAACCACCCCCCCAACAATCCTCGAAAGTGCTGAATCCCTTACAATTTAGCTGCAGGTAAATGCTATTGCCTTCACCTCCGAAGCGTTTTCAGAGAGAGAGAGAGGATTTTATTTGGTAGTTTATTGCGTCATCTTTCTCTAAAGCTTCTTTGTTGCTGAGAGTCTCAGAGCGTCTCTGTTTACTCCCCATATATATGTATTATCAGCCTCTCTCTCCTCCTCTTCAATATAGAGGTTTTTTTTAACTTCACAACCCACTGCTTATTTTTTATCTCTCTCTCTTTTTTTATTCAGCTAAATAACCTCTCCGTCCCCGGGTAAATCTGAAGAATATGTATGGGTGTGTGAGTAAGGGAGCCGTTCGCGGTAGATGAGATCAGCGTTCTCATATCTCGCTCGCCATGTGTAGATTTATTGGGCTTCGATAAGCAACAAGCGAGCCATCACTCTGGGCCAATACACTGCCTCTTGCCTGCCTGTACTTATTTCGCAGGATCGCTCAGCACCAAACTAGCGGCCCCCATGGGTCTTCTCTGCACCAGAGGCTGCCCACACAACTGCCTGAGTCATTATCTGTTATTATATAAAGAAATGGCACACAGAGGGGATGAATGCTGATAGGTCTCGCTCTCGGATGCTTTAAGGTGAATCTAGAGTGTCGTCTTCCTTTCTTCTATCTCTTTTTTTTCCCCTCCACTCTTTTTTAAGAATCTTTTTGATGTGTGACTAGAATGCTAGTCTGTGAATGATTGCATAGTATGTTAATGAGGGTGAAGTGATGGGGAAGCTACTTTGAATCTAATACTACTCATAATTGCTACTCATAATTTAAAACAGTTAAGCAACAGCAAAGCCGACCTTTTGTTTTATACACTGCAAGCTGCAAAACTAGCCAATTACATTTAAGCCAAACAAATTTAATTTGATTGTATTTAATTATAAATTACATCATCAAGCAGTTATATATTTTAAAACATAATGTAAAATGTAATCATAGCCATATTTTTGGCTCATTTAATTTATATATTTATTTTCTTACCTAAATGTAGTTGGCTATTTTTTGTTAGTCAAAAAGCCATATATTTCTGGCACAATTATGTTTTTATCTATCTATCTATCTATCTATCTATCTATCTATCTATCTATCTATCTATCTATCTATCTATCTATCTATCTATCTATCTATCTATCTATCTATCTATCTATCTGTCTGTCTGTCTATTTAGTGTCTCAATTAGGGAGGCAGCATTTCATTTGAACACTATAGATAAATGTGCACAATACTACTAAATTAGAAAAATATCAAAAAATGCACCCTGACTTATATTATTTAACATAATAAAAACACATGGTAATAAACAGCCACATTTAAATTAATATTGTAGTTTATAAAAAGACCTAAAATGCCCCACAGTGACTCAAATCTAGTCCTTTTTTTAAAATAATCTGTTCATTTCTAGTAACTATCTGAATGAACATTCACTATACATAATTATATATATATATATATATATATATATATATATATTTACACACATATATAGTGCCTTGCCAAAGTCCCCTTCATTTTTCACATTTTATTTTTATTTTTTTGTGTTCATGTTTAAATGCTTTATTCACATTGATCTACACTCAGTGAGTGCATACTGTATGTGTACACCCCATACCCCATAATGGCAAAGCAAAAATCAGATTATCATAACTTTGCAAATTTATACAAAAAAATTTACCCCTGGTTGATTTCATCCTAGGTCTGGTCTTGAGTTATTGTTTTAGTCACACTCTATTTTGATCCTTTAAAAGCTGCACTTGTTCCTGTTGTCAATTCTTGTTTTAGTGTGTATAGAAACCTGTAGTTCAGAAAGAGGTCAGATGGTCGTTTTTCACAACACATGTTGGCAAAATACTGTATAGATTGTCTTTAGACCTTTTTCTCCACGCATAGAGCAGGTGAGCTTTCTGTTATCTGTGTGTGTGTTGCGTTATGTGTGGTATTAGAACAAATCTCTATGTTTGTGAGGGAGTTACGCACTTCTCTGACCCCTGATATCCTGCTGAGAGAAATTTCATCAGATGACACGCTCACTCTCATCAGGGGGGTCTGTCTTCCTCTTTCACTCTCTCTGTCGGAGATATCAAGTGGTACTCCGGGTCTTTTCCAATATCTGAACAAAATAGGGGATTTGGTCTGGACAACAATAGACCTTCCCCTGACGTGCCTTGTTTTTTTATTTTCAGGTCCAAAATGAGCCTACACATATCCAGTAGCCCTCAAACCCTGAATGAACCATAACAATAACTTTTATGTGATTTTATGGACACAACAGGTATGCTATTAGTTTGTCTTTACGCAGATCATCACTGCTGTGTTTATTGTATTTTAGACATTTGAAGTAATAATAGGGACAGTGTGTCTCGCTCTGACCAGGTTGCCTCTGTTCTTCTCTCTCACACACACACACACAAACAAAGGTCTTGTATAGATTTTGTGTGGGTGAGCAATATTAACAGAAACTGCTACAGCAGGCTAATCAATGTTCGATGTAAAGACATGGAGACTAGTGAGTGAAATCGCCATTTGGACACGATGACTGTCAATAAGCAGCTGTCTTCCTGATGATTGTAATTGGCCTGGTGTGACCAATCTGAACTCAAAGGATTTGTGTTGTGGTAAATTGAACTGTTCTTGTGTGTGTAGTAGAAGAATATGTGATGTATTATTTATTTCACAGTACAATATATATTTATTTATATACAGTTTATACACTCAAAAAGAGCCTCTTTTTCAGTTTAATTAATTAAAATTAGCAAAAGTGATGACGTTTTTTTTTTTTTTACATTTTGCATCAACTTAATTTCATTTTTTTTTCCACTCTACCTATTTCAAATAAAAAAAAAAGTTTACTTAATTTTTAATTTTTAATTTATTTTTTTGTTAAGTTTAAACTACATCATTGTTTTGCCATAACTAACTGGGCAGTGGATCTGTAGTTCCTAACATGCTTTGCAAGGGACTGCATCGGAAGAGTAAATTTGGGAATTCAATGTTTTTTATGTGTTTTTCAGTAAAGTATAGTAGACTACAGGTCAGGTATAGCCTTTTTTTTTTTTTTTTTATTTATTTATGTATTTTTCCACACTACTGAAGCCACCATTTGCAATAGCTATTCAGTTATCTGCCTCTTCTTTTGGTGTTACCAAAGTTTCTGATAGCATCATCATCCAAGTTATTTTCCACATGGACTTCAGGTTTTTATGAACTTTTGACAGAAGTCTGTGTATGAGTATGTCATCCATTATAGTCCTGTGTAAAGTCTGAACGGTTTCAGAACAGCTGTGTGCACAGCGACAGTGATCTGGAGAACTTAATGTTCCTTAATGATAAACCCATTGTGACAACTGCTTATGAGACTGTATGTTTCTAATCATGCTGTACTCTGAAGAATTTTTTTTTTTTTTTTTTTTTGTCAGATGTTGAGAATAAATCTGCTAAATATGGGTTCAGGAAAAAAAAAAAAACCTTAAATGGTGTTCTTATAGAAAAAAAAAGTTGTTGTTAAATTTTATTTTAAGAATTTTTTGGTTTTATTTTAATATATTTAGAGTTATTATATAATCCATTAGCCAATATTCTGCAACCTATAATATACTGTAATGCATTGTTTTACATTATAACATTTTAATTTATTTTATTTAGTTGTAGTTATAAATATGGTATATCCCAGTTTAGATAAGGTAGATGCATGCAAGTGTACTCATCTAAGTTACTTATGTCTGTAAGCATTTATGTCAGGATTTCTACCGGCATGCAACTCTGCTAGTAAATGAGCCAGTTACATCACTGCACAAAGAGTGTGTCATATGAGAGTATATCATTGCACAGTGTCTGATTGGGCTTGTTTGTGTGTGCGTGTGTGTGTGAGGTGAAGCCTGCACAGTCCACTCTCCATTAATTTAATGTTAGGCTGCCTATCATCATGCACAGATGCCTATAGACACATAAATGGCCCTCTTGTGTGTGTATACGTGTGTGTGTGTGTGTGTATGTGTGTTTGCACAAGCGTGTAGCCCACTGAGCCTAATGATGCGGAAAGATAGCGTATGCCACTGCAGCACACGGCTTTATTTACAAACACACTTTCTCACACACACATACATACACACACACACACACACACACACACACACTCATTAGCTGATCAGTACAGTTATAATAATTAACACATAAAACACCAGCTCTTTCGGCACCCCCCTCTCTGTCATTAAGATGATATCATTGAGCATTGAGATGGAATGGTTACGTCTGTTCATTCATTAGAGAATGCATCCATCTGGTGTGTTTGGGTGTGTGGGAGTGCGTTTAGCGGGCAGTGTGCCCATCGATCTGAAAGGCTTCATTAGATAAGTGCTGACATCACAGATTGATGTCTCTTTAAGGCAGCCTGCCACAGCGCTGACAGGGGAAATCAGAGATATTGACTTCCCTGTGTGTGTGTGTGTGTGTGTTTATTTTGGATGCTTAGAGATGGGAGTGGTGTATGTAAACTGCATGCATGCATTATGGGAGCAGGTGAATGAATGTGTGTGTGTGTGTGTGTGTGTGTGTCCTATTCCTCTGGTTTAATGGGCTCCCAAGCTTTAGGTGTTCACTAATGACTGTTGTTACACACTCCACAGCGCGGCTAAGGGCCTTGTCAAACTGTCAGCATCTCTCTCATCCGCACACAGCTTTTCAGAAGAGAAGAGAAAAGAAGAGAATCAGAGGTGAGGCATCAGACTAATTAGAACCGAATGCAAATTGAACAAACCAGAGAAAGACAAACTACAAGAGGGTGTGGAAATAGAAAATGATGATAGATATAAACTGAAAAAGAATAAAGGAGAGAGGAAGAGTAATTGATTGAGAGTTTATCTGTGTTTAACCCGTGTCTCTGAGAGCTGATAGCGGATTGATTAGGGATGTCTTTCTATTCAAAGTGTTTTACTAATGAAGACTAGGACAAGATCATTCTTACTGACTACCTATGAGGCGCTATTGATCTCTGTTTAGATTGAGCAACAGAAGTGCGTGCGCATGTGCTTATTTTAATGTATGACTCTCTTTAAGGTTTTTCTGGTTCTGTTACTTATATAAATAAACTACCAAGTTACAGTCATGACTAAAGGCCTACATTTCTCACACCTGCCATTATTTATCCAAGTAGGGCATGTTTCCTCAATCAACATCCTTGTTGGTCTTGGAACAATATTGTTGTAAACCAGTCAGATTTGAGTGGTAGTTAATGGTTAAAGTTACTATGTTTGCTAGGAATGTTGTTCTAAGTCCAACAAAAGATGTTGATCCAGAAACAGACATCTTAATTACAGCTGAAAATAGGCTAACTCAGCTATACTCTGACAAAAAAGGCACAAAAGCTGTCAATGGGGTGGTACCTTTTCTTTAGGTATGAAAATGTACACTTAGGTAATTAAAATGTAGTTAGACAAAATCAAATGTAATTAGACAAATAAATATGTGACCCGTGCTGGCAAAATGAGTCGGAATGAGCAAATTTTCAAAAAATTTCAAAATTATATATGACTTGTTGGAATCGGACAAAAAATGACTGAGTTACAGCCGTTTGAAGTCGATAGAATCAGCAGAGTTGATTCTGAGAAAAACCGAGTTAAAGTTTTCTGAAGGTTCCAAACCATAATCACCAAGCAATGTTGCGTATTTTACTCCTATTCTTTTCTTAATAATAATCACTATATTATTTATCACAATACAGCTATTTTTTTATTTTATCTTTGTTATTAAAAATAAGAACAAATATGCAAATAAACAGTAGTTTTAATCAAGAGCAGCGAATGATTCCGTCTTTTCTTTTAATGTTTGATTAACATTGAGACAGATCTATATTAAGACCTGTACTGCATGGATCTAATATAATGTTACACATCAGATTTTTCCCCAAGCATTAACTAAACGTTCATATAAGACATAACAGACTATGTTTGTGTGAATCTCGCCAAGACATATTTCGCAGTAATGTAGCTACTTTATAGGGAATTCGCGCGAGTGGATTTTTTCTTTTTTTTCTTTTTTTTTCTTTTTTTTCTTTTTTTTTCTTTTTTTCTCTTCTTCCAAATGTCAGTCAGCGCGATCATTTTGTTTTCATCAGCATGGGTTTGAAAATCATATTTCACTGGTTTGGAATCATGATCATCGAGAATTCGATGTGAATATTCACAAAGCTGGAATGCTGCGCTTTGCAATGATAGACTTGCAACTTGTGGTGAGAAGCAGCAGCAGTCGTCCAGAAGCGAGCAGATAAAAAGGTACTCCTCTCAGAAACGTACAAATAAAAATTATTTTAGATGTTTGATTACTATTTAGAGCATTAGGATCGCTAGAATAGGGCTTAATGAACTCATTTTTGTGAAAACCTCAAATTCGACCAAAACTGACATTTTTCACTTCTTTTGCCTGTAGCTCAAATTTAGACCGTGCACATTCCGACTAATTTTGCCAGCACGGGTCACATATAAGCATAAATAAAATGTTAATTTTTAATATCTTGTTGAGAATCCTTTGCAGGCAATAACTGCCTTAAGTCTGGAACTCACGGACATCATCAGAGACTGGGTTTCCTCCTTTGTGATGCTTTGCCAGACCTTTACTGCAGCTGACTTCAGTTGTTGTTTGTTTGTGGGTCTTTCTGCCTTTAGTTTTGTCTTCAGCAAGTGAAATGCAAGCTCAGTTGGGTTGAGATCAGGATATTGACTTGGCCATTGCAGAATATTCCACTTTTTTTTTACCTTCAAAAACTCCTGGGTTGTTTTTGCTGTATGTTTTGGGTCATCGTCCATTTGTACTATGAAGCGCCGCCCAATCAGTTTTGCTGCATTTGGCTGAATCTGGGCAGAGAGTATATCCACTTCAGAATCCATCCTGCTGCTTCTGTCCTCTGTCATATCATCACTAAACACCAGTAACCCAGTGCCACTGGAAGCCATGCATGCTCATGCCTTCACACTGCTCCACCATGTTTCACAGGTGATGTTACATGCTTTGAATTAGGGATGCGCGGTATACCGGTACTGGAAACATACCGGTATATATTTCAAACGGTACGATATCATAATTTTGCTCAATTCGGTATTTCACACACTGCTGTTGCGAAGTGCACCTGTAGGTGGCAGTGCTTCCCAAATTGCTGCGCAATCGGTAAATGTCAACAGAACAACGAGATGGATCAAACAGATGAAACTATCAACGCACCCGAAATTAATAAATAAACAGAACAGTAGAAGTGAAATATGGCATTACTTTGCATACAAATCAGATGACAAAGGTGAACGAACTGACCTTACTGCACCTGTATGCAAGCGTTGCTATAAATCATGTGTTGCCACAGGAGGCAGTTTCGAACCTTTTTAAGCATTTGTCGCTCGCTCATCCTGATCTTTTCAGAGAATTAAGAGATCGACTGGTGAGTGCATCATTCATAAATTCAAATTAATTTGAACTTTTATTTACAACTGATCAACGCACATACAGATGTGATACAGTAAGCTCAAATGTGCATGTGTGACACACTAGAACCAGTGAAGTTTTGGTCACGTAATATATGCACTTGCATTTCATACAATCAAACAGATGAATTGGTATTTGGTAAAGAGTTTTTAGCTCAAGGTCTGCATTTAAAGTCACACCAGAGGTGTTCAGCTTGGATTAGGACTTGGCTTTCTGCAGACCAGTCAAATTCTTCCACACTGATTAAATCAATCATTTCCTTTTGAACCTTGCCTTATACACAGAGGCATTGTCATGTTAGAATAGAAAAGGGTCCTGTCCAAACTGTTGCTTTAAAATTAGAAGCACACAATTCCCTAGAATATCATTATATGCTTAAACATTAAGATTTGTACTCATGGAAATTACTAAAGTAGTCAAACCTGTTCATTAGAAGGGGGTGACCCAAAACTTTTGGCAATAAAGTAATATTGTGTTATCTAAGTTTGTCATGGAGGTTTGATTGTAGTTTTGGCTTCTGTAGCGGTTTGAGAATTGTTGAATTTGGATGGTAAAGTCAGAATTATATTCAACAACCTCATTGCTTAATAAAACAAGGCTTTTTGGATCTCTCCTCATGTGCTGTGTGAAAGCAAAACAGAAAGTTAAAGCTGAAAGTTTTAGTGGTAGATAAGCATAAATTTGAGTGATTTCGTGTTTAGTTTAGCACAGGCAGTGTTAGCAGCCGCAGGCTGAATCCCCGCTGGGCCCTGCTTACCCAAGGCTCTTTCCCTATTGGCTGCCTCTAGGAGATTAAAGAGAATAAATGCCACCTGATTGGCTGTTTAAAATTTCATAAGGCTTGCAAAATGTACAGCAATGGTTTGGATTTTATTATGCATAATGTAGAAAAGTTTAACCTGTTAAAAGGGAAGGTGTTTTGATGTTGAGTTCATTTGCATATAGTATAGACTTGCACAGAAAAGTGTCAGTTACATGTTCGCATCAAATGTCAGTGATAGGTGCCGTTTTATTTCAGTTATAGTTTGCTTTGTTCTGCAGAGTTTGTGACAAACAAGCAGCTACAAGAGATACACTTCAAGCGAACAGTACTAACAATTCTTGTTTAATTCAATTTTACATAGAACCTACTGTAATTACCTGTTTTGGAACCACTATTTTCATGGCAGTCCAGTTGACACACATTTTCTTACTACTGTTCAACAATTTGGGATCAGTGAGATTTTTTTAAATGAATACTTTTGTTCAACAAGGATACATTAAATTGATTAAAAAATGGCAGTAAAGACATTTATAATGTTAAGAATGATTTCTGTTTCAAACAAATGCTGTTCTTCTAAACTGTTCATCTAAGAATCTAGGAAAAAAAAAAAAAAAAAAAAAAAAATATATATATATATATATATATATATATATATGTATATGTATATATGTATATCGAAAATTTTATATATATATATATATATATATATATATATATATATATATATATATATATATATATATATATAATTTTCTCCCCCTTTTGAGCACCAATTCAACATATTAGAATGATTTCTGGATCATGTGACACTGAAGACTGGAGTTCAGCTTTGCCACCACAGGAATAAATTATATTTTAAAATATATTAAAATTGAAAACATTTATTTTAAAATGTAATAATATTTCAGGATATTAATGTTTTTACTGTATTTTTAATAAAATAAACACAGCCTTGGTGAACATAGGAGACCTAATAGAAAATTAATGACCTCTAAACCCAAACCTAATTTGAGATTAAGTTACTGAATGTTAATTTAAGCATGATCATTGTCATTATGACCAAATCACAGCCATGCTGATATTCAGACAGCTCTCTTTCTCATGCGATATTACTTAATCATGGGGCAAAAAAACAACAAAAAAAAACAACAACTTTAGTTTGCATCAAAATATTCCTGTCTTCTCTTTTTCATAAGCTTCTGTTGAATCTCCCAGGGTGCTGCTCAGTATTTTATTCAGCTTGTCAGAAGCGGTAACAGATCTATTGTGGGATGATTATTACAGAGTTTTTTTTTTGAAAGCCACCGATCAACAGAGCAATTAAAAACAATGAATAAGACATCCAGCTTTAGCTACAGCTTAGACAATGCAATCTTTTCCTGGTGGACATGTTTGTTTGAAGAGAAGTGGGGAGAAATGTCACTCTCTCTTTTTACCTTTCTCTCGATTTCTTTTTCAATGTGTATCTCTCCCCATCTGGTATATTGTAAATTCTATTTACTCCTCTATCAGCACAATATGAGTTTGTTTATGTTTGTTAGGTTTGGCATAGTTATGTGACACTGTTTCTCACGGATATGGAGATAATTTAATAGTGCCAGCTACATGTGTTTAGCACACCAAACTAAACCAAGTGCCAAAGGCAGAGATCCAGAATTCAACCGTAATTCAGAGAGAAGAAATAGACAGTTATAGAGAGAAAATGAGATCATAATACTAATGTCCAGAAGTATGTTGGGTGTTAAAAGAGCAATATAGGTGAAATGCCACCAGTGTTCGAACTATACCATGGACTTTGGGGGAGCCCACTTGTTTTTTTGTTTTTTTGTTTGCATAACAGCTAACAGAAAGATACATACATAAAGATACAGGATTTACCCTATTATACTTTATCGACACGAATTGACAGGTGAAACAACAAACAGCCACCCACAAATAGTCTATAAACAAAGCATCAGGCTGTCTTTGAGTTCATACGAACAACGGTTAAAGTTACTCATCAGGCTACAGAAGAATACCATAATTTCTCCGTTCAATTAGACCAAAGACATCGAGAGTCACACAGACCTATAACAACCCAGGCAGCTACAACACATAATTGCGAATAACATGCCTTACCTTAACACAGAATCGACCACAGAGGCCTGAATGGATTTCAAGGACTCCGCGCGCAGATCAATGGCCTCCAACGTTTATACTTTTTCTACGAATCTTTTGAGTTAACGTACTAAAGATGAGTCGAATTTGCACCGCAGCGCCCCACACCTTGATGCTCATGTCAAGAATAGCATGTATAGTTATCTTTATTGAAGCGAATTAGGTTTAAATCGCCGTCATGCATGAATGAATATTTTTGCAATTTTACACATGATGATCACATTAGACAAAACTGAAATTGCACGTCAAAATAACACATTGTCAATATTTTTTGAGACCCCCCAAAATTTCACAAATCATGTTTTCAGGGGGGCCCATGTCTTATTAAGGGGAGCCGAGCTCCCCCTAGCTCCCCCGTAGTTCGCACCCTGAATGCCACTCAAAGGGATAGTTCACCCCAAAATGCCATTCTGCCATCATTTACTCACCCTAGTGTCATTCCAAACCTGTATGACTTTCTTCTGTAGAACACAAAAGATATTTTGAAGAGTGTTGGTGACTATTGACTTCCAGGTATTTTCTTTCATATTCCACAGAAGAAAATCATACAGGTTTGCATCAACATAAGGGTGAATAAATAATGGCAATTTAATTTTTTGGGTGAACTATTCCCTTAAGCTCAGTCATCAACATATGTTGCCATGCTGTCCATTGCCACCGAATAATTATAACTCAATGGATGTATTTCACTGTGAAGATTTGCGGTCATATAACACGCAAGAGTGAATTACTAGACATGTGGCATTGTCATGTACTTTGTGTCAGGATTGCCACCTTATGAATAACTAAAGAGCTAGAAAGGGGCAGACTGGTGTGTGTGTGTGTGTGTGTGAGGTGGTGTTGGTGCCAGGTTCATGCTAGGCTCTGCTGAAGGCGATATGCCTTTGCAAGATCCTGTGTAGGATAAGCAGAGGAAGCTGGCAGCATTAACATACCGATGCCGGAGGACTCGAGCGGAAACGCCTCTTCAGTGCCTGTCTTCTCTTCCCTTCCCTTCTTATTTCACTTCCGTATGTTTCATTTTAGCCCTTTATTCCATATGTGTGCTTTCTCCTTTCTTCCATGTTCTTTTCCTCCTCCATGTTTGTGAACATCACACTTTTGTTTTTGTTTTTTTCCTCTGCAGTATTACGTTCCAAATCCAGGTTGTTACTCAAAGGGTTTCGCCATTTTCTGTAGGTAGTTAGAAATATGTGGGTAGGAAGTTCATGGCAAAATTGGAGAGTGATAGCTTGTTGAGTCTGTTCTCCAGTGTGTGTAGGCTGAAAATTACACTCATAAAAGCAGTTTTAAATTCCATAACAATCAAAACATGGTGCATTAATTACCCTGAGACACTGACTAACTGTTGTAGCTTTGGTGGGACGTTCCTGCTAACTAGTTTCTCAGTTTACAGCGTCTAAATTGTATTACATTTGCAATAACTTACCAGAGCCAGTTTGGGCTAACAGCCAATCAGTGTATGAAGTCCGAGTTTCCTCAATGTTTAGTGAAACACCATACATAATTAAAACACTTTTTATAGAAACTGTTATGAGTGTGCATATATGTATGTATATATGTGTATATATAGTGTGTGTGTGTGTGTGTGTGTATGTATATATATATATATATATATATATATATTTATTTATTTATTTTTAATGTCAGGCCTTTTAAATTGGCACCAAACTGATTGCACCTTTAAATACAACAATTGACTTTAGGCATCACAACATTGCATGTATAATATGAAAAATGGTTATTCGTATAATTGTTAGCTAAAGGTTATCGTATGGTTATGGTTAGGTTATGAAATGGTTAATGTTTTTGGAGATTAACTTGTGAGTGTTTAATGATGGCAAAGGAAATCTTACTGTAAAAAATAGAGGAAATGAGCATGTGTTATATATAAAATATGAAGTATCGGCCACTTTAATTTAAACGTCGACCAATATGATATCTTAAAAGTCTGTAATATGACCCATAACTGATATTTTACCGATATGTCATGCATCCTAATGACTCACATATTGTTGCTATGTGGGACATTCCTGCTAACTTGTTTGTCGGTTTACAGCCTCCAAACTGTTTAACATTTGCATTAACTTACCAGACCCAGTTTGGCTTCACCCCAGAGGCATTTCATTTTCAAAGAGCATCGGAGAACTGAGTTGAACTTGCCTTTTACTGTCTGTTCGACATGAGAGCGACTCCCTTGTGTTGACTCCTTGTTCCTGTTTTGGTTTGTAAGAGCATCTGTTGTTCATGTCGCTCCCCTAGTCTGAGATTTGAGCATAACCCCGGCCTGTCTTTCTCTCTCGTTCTCTCTGATTAAAGGTAGGATGGTAGCGGTGGCCCGTGTGCTTTTTAGAGCATTAAATCCAGCCTCTGCAGATTTGCACGCCTGTCGCTCAGCCCTGTCAGGTGAATGCCAGAGAGACCGAGAGAGGTACCAGGGTCCACGGAGCTACATGGATAAACCATTTGTATCTGTTCAGTACTGTGAACAGTGATCAGACAATGTACTCCCACGTCTCATGGGGTGCGGTTAGCTGTGTGTGCTGTATTTGAGGCGTGAGTGATGTGTGGGGTGGACAGGCAGTACCCACAGGAGAGGACCATGGGGCAGGGTGCCACGGGGAGCCACCCACATCATGTGTCCTTCCCTGTAGCTGCCCTCCAGCGTTCTCTATAAAACTCCTCTGCTTCAGGTTAGTCACGGGATGAAGTAGCGTCATCAAGTGACTGAGTCTGTTTTAGCATGGCCATATTTGTGTGATTTGTTTAGCTTTTGTCTCTAGAGGTGGTCCATATTAGGTTTTTCTGATAAGAACAGACGCTAGGAGTCATTTGAGAGACAGCTTGTTCGTGCTTTCTGCAGCATCCGATTGGTTATTGATGTTGGCTAGTCTCTTTTTCTCTTTAATGACAATATTCAGTAGGAATGCACCAGTATTGATAATTTAGATTTTATTGTATTTATTTATTTTTTGGCCAGAATTAAAGTCGGCATGAAACGCAAACCACCTCTCAAATGAGAATTTCAGAAAAAAATAAGAATTGTCTGTTTTGATTTCATGTTGATTTTAAAATTATGTACCATTTTTTAATATAAATAAAATCATTAGTAGGATATAGGTACCAAGACATTATAATATACTGTCTGAAAATGGAAATTAATTTTGAGATTTGCTAAAAGTTACATTTAACAGTTTTATTAAATTTAAAAAGTGTTTAGTGATGACACAGGTAATATAAATGTAAAATGGGGAAATGTGCAATATTGGACAATTCACATCCAATATCGACTGATATGATCAATTAAAAATCTGTAATATCAATTCATAACTGATGATTTACCAATACATAATAAATACATAATATTCATTCCAACCAGTCAGGTACATCCAGAACTGTTATCCACCACGAGGGGACACTCTTTACTCTGCACTAATCCCTATAGATCTTTCTAAACCAAAATGTATCTCTTACTCTATTGTGAGAGAATGTACATGTACCTTTGTACTTCTACCACACATCCTCTAGCAGCAATTCATACCTCACGACTTGAGAAACTAATTGTCATAAATCACACCTTGCCTTGTCAGTGGGTTCAGCATCCTGTTGAACAGGACGCAAGTGCTGAAGTAGGATCTGCTAGATTAGAAGCAAACAAAAGCAGGTGAGCCGCAATGTTAGCATGACTAATTTGGTCCCTTTTTGAACTTGTGTAGACTAGGGTTTAGCTCTTGTCAAAAAATTGATGTTTGTCGAAAATGATTTGCGTTATACGATTCTCAGTGCTGGTTTAATTTAAGATCATTATGTTGGGTGTGGGTTTGTAGATTTAAATCTGCTCTTAGACTATAATTCAGCCATCTGTTTTAACATACATGAAGTAATAAATTAAATCTTTCAAAATGGGTGGGCCGAATCCACTTTGAACCCCGGTCCGGGACAGTTGTATGTAAATGCGCTCAAGGCATCGTCAGCGAGGTCACAGGTGGCGGCAGTAATTCTGTCAAATTCTCGATTCAGCACCTCAAAACCACTTCAGTGAAGAGAAATTTGGCACGCAGCTCGCACTCTTATTAAACAACAAAAGGGGGAGGGAGCGTGGTGTTGTAACCTGTTCGTTTTTAATTAAGTGAACCATCCTCATCAAAAGCTCACCTGGTATTTTGGGTTTGTTCGATAATGATGCTTTGAATAAGTGTCAGAGCAACAAATAATACCGTGGGAGAGGACACAAAATCTTCACATGCCTTGCTCTGAAATAGCAAACCGGTGGAGGATTGAATGAATCGGAAACTTGTTCTTGACAGACAGCATATTGTATTCCGTGTGTTTGTTTTTCAGTGAAACCGTGTTTTATAGTGTGTATAATGGCAGGCAGCCAAAGCCTAGCTAAAGAGCTCAATTAAAGGTAAGACGCTAAGCACACGAACATTGCTCATGACGTAAAACGGCTAACTCTGCAGATATGACTCACTCTTTTCACCAGATGCCACAACAAACAGATGTTATGAACATATCGGTTATAGCAAGGGAAACGATTTGGCACTGGGTTAGATAAAGATTTTCATTGGTTAAGGTGAATGAACTGATGTGGTTAACATGGTACAGTAAGTTTGCCCTTTGACCTTTATGAAAGCACTGATTGATGCTAACAGCAGAGGAACTGTTACTTTAGATGACGTTTATCAGCTATGGGAAGCAAAAAATCTCTGGGAATTTTCCTTGAAATAGCTGTATAAAAGGCAAGATGCACACACAATACACACACATACTGTGTTCTTATTCACCATGGGCAAAAATACTCTCTCCCCATCAAATATTCATCTGGGCAAGCTGCTGAATGATTTTCTGTCTGTTCTAGCCGTGTGGCTGGAGGTGGACGGAGCGAGTCAGGAGTCATTAGGTATGAAGAGGCTGCAGGGTCCTCAGATTTACAGGAAGGAGGGGGAATGGATGGTGACATGTTGATGTTGTACTCCGTGTATGTTGGGAGTGCCTTGAAAGGCTAACCCCCTCTCTTTTATGCTCCTCTCTGGCCAATTTTTGCCCCTTTACTTCATTTTCTCATTCACAGGCAGCCTTTAGACTCCAGAGTGACTGACAGATGATAACTTTCTGTACTTTGTGTCGGCCGTTTCGTTCCAGGAGTGCAGAGGCTAAACAGTTGTGAAGAGTGTAATCTCTCAGATTGACTGGGCTGTCTTGCTCATGCTTGTTTGCTCTCAGACACTGGCCTCGGTCCAGCTGAGGGTCTGGGAGTCTGACAACCGAGCCCCTTTAGCGATCCATCCTGCTGTTTCCAGATCAGCAGTTAACCCCTTAAGCCGGTCATCTTGCCGTCCCCCGTAGCTGAGCTCAGTGGGTGAACGCAGCCATCCAACGAGGTTCAGAAAGATTACAGTGTGGTTTATGCAGCTTTAATGGGAATCGCATGAAGCAGAGGAAACAATTACTGCTGCTAAACACAGTGATGCTGAATTATACTTGCAAAAACGTAAAGGTCACATCACAAGGAATCAAATTTTGCTTGATGTTTTGAGATAAAAGAGTTGAGTATACTATGAAAACAATTTTCATGACTTCAGCTTTGTCCTGGGTCCAAAAAGAATTAAGAAACCGCCACTGGAACAAAAAACTAAATTTGGGAGCCCCATGTGGTTTCTTTGAATTAGAAAAAAAGCAAATTATTGCCTTGACTTGACGTTTTCTTCCCCCATATGATAAAAGGAAAGTTGTATACCATTTAAATCTATGATTGTGCTGTCACTTAAATTACTATAATTATCATGTCTGTAATAATTGTGCAGAACAGGTTTGTTAATAAAGTGCTAGCAGGTATTTTTATGTAGTTTTTAAATGCAATAGCTAGTGCCTGATTGGGTTAAAGTGAAACTGCCTCCGAAAATGCTGAGTTAAGGTGCGGTCACGTTTACTGCTGTTCTGCAAATTTTTAATTTGAAATCCAATCATTTTTAAAGGAATCCACTCATTCAGGAATTTAGCTTGAAGATGAAAGGGTTACGTGAATTAACCATGTTGACTGACAGAAAGTTGTTTGGTTTGAAAGTGATTTCTGTGCGTCATTCATTGCTATACTACTGACGATAGAAAATTGACCTTCACCTAAATTTTGCTAAGGTGACCGTAGCTTTAGGGGCTGTTTTTGCATTCCACTGTGCTGCTTTTCCATTGTTTTATGTAAACATGCAGTAGACGAACGTGTTTGTACTCATGTCCTACAACTTTTGCTGCTTCTTGCTCATGGCATGGCATTCTGAAAACATGGCATGTTTCTAGACTTTGCTGCTTCTTGTGCTTTTAAACACATAAATGTGTTCTGTGTGAATGGCCCTTTAAGAGTTAATGAAAACACTAAAAATGGAACCAAATGATACCCCACTTCTCTTAATACACCCTCTGACAGAATTTTTGGTTGCATTATTATACTAAGCATCACCAGTGCATAAGAACATGCTTGCACTTTAGTAGGCCTAAGTTTGAGCTCTTGATGTTTTTTTATCGTAATGAGTTGGATGGAGCTGTGTTGAAATTTTAATTGTATATTTTTGTTTTTCAGCAAGTGGCACATTTAAGGGTTAGAGGGTGAAATGGTCATTTAAAAACCAATTATGGTTGACCTTTTGTAAGTGGACCAAAAGATAACAAAAAAAATGTGTGTTATGACCTCTTTAAATAATTTTGAACATGTATTTTCTTTGTATTTGTCCTGATTCGCTATACTGTTGTATTGCATTACAAGAGTTTTACTGGAAACTGAAACAAATCTCATGTTTATCCTGCTATTGTGATTTATAGAAATTTCTGTTTGAATAGGAGCATTCCCATTGTCCTCTTTAAGAACCTTCTCCAGTTCAATTGTTCATGTGCTCTTTAGTCTCAATGTCTATGTTAGTCCTTAAGGTATGAGTCCACTGCAAAAACACAAAGGCTTCTGTAAACCCTCATTGTGGCTTTTTGTTTGCATGTTGACGCTAGTAAAGCTCAGACGGTGTAGACAAAGGGCTGGGTACATTGCACAGCAAATTACTTTCCTAATATCAATGGATGGGAAATATCCATTCTATTCACTACAAAGATAACCTGTTTGACTGTGTCAAACATGTGTTTACCTATCACTTTAACTACGGTGCTTCACTACCATTAACACACACACATCCTTGTAAACGAACACGCACATGCATGCACACAGAAAATGTGTTATTAATTTGCTCTCTTAATTTTCCTTCCTTTTTCTCTCTCTTACACACACTCGTTGTGTAAACACATATCCTCCACCCATTACCCATGTCTGTGATTCTGCTACCTGCTCGTTGAAGTGCCCCAGGGGCCTGCTCGGCCTGACCATCCCCTAAAAAACAAATTGTTGGCAGTTCACAGGCTTTTAAATGCCACACCGTTTTAATTACACTATTTACTTAATAGGCTGCAAAAACACTTTTCACACAGCAGGAGGAGCAGGTGATTCAGGACTTCAAACACCTGAGGTAGGTTCTCTCACATCTCTTTATTCTGATCTTCTGATTTTTTAGTTTCACTCTGATTATATGTATATGATTCACTGCATGCGTGCTGCTCATATTTAAACAAATTCCTTTTCTACTGTCTGTCACTTTTCTAACTTTTGTCAGTTTGCACCCAGTACTCTTAAATTACCCCAGCAGCCCATTTACAAGTAGCACGTACTATTTCACACGTTCTTAGTAGCAGCTGTCATTTGTGAAAACATGACAGTTAGCACCTGCGGCTATCTGTGTAACTATTTCGTAGTAACTGAGACCAACCTGTCCTGTCCTCTCCTCTGAGTTTACGGAAGCGAAATATTAGTGGTACGTGTCCAGGATATGTTGGCAAACAGTGGCATTTGTGTTACAACATGGGTCTGTTTGTTCCTAATGAGATGACATGAATTCATTCATTCTGTTTGAATAGAATAATGATACAGGGCTATTGTCACCACCCAAAATTAGTCCTTTTTTCCACTTCTACTGCCACTGTAATCATCTAATCACTTTCACGTCATCAATTGTTATTGTATTTGCCCATTTAATTCGGTGTGTGTGTGTTTATGCACTAGCCTGTGTTGTTTAAACTCATTGCTCATGCTTTTCACCATTGTTCTCCTGCTTAGTTATTTTACGTGCTCTCATTTCATTAAACAAGGTTTCTCAATGCATTGGTATCATGAACTAACAAACACATTTTTTTTTTACAGCATTTATGTTAATTCATAAATAAATCCTAGTTCATTAATTCATTTTCATTCATAATACACTGCCTTTTAAATGTTTGGGGTTGGTAAGATATATATATATATTTTTTTAAAGGTTTCTCATGCTTTCCAAGGCTACATTTATTTGATAAAAAAAACAAAGTAAAATTGTAACACTGTGAAATATTATTACAAATAATAAAATAACTGTTTTAATATATTTTAAAATGTAATTTATTCCTGTGATCGCAAAACTGAAATTTCAGCAGCCATTACTCCAGTCTTCAGTGTCACATGATCCTTCAAAAATCAATCTAATATGCAAAAAAGAATCACATGCCACTCATCCACCCACACACATACTTATGTTTACTAAGATTTTTCATGTATTTATTTAATTTCTTCCAGAGTTGATATAATTTTGAATTTTGAATTTAGTCTAACTTTATCTTTACTGCCACTTTTGATCAGTTTAATTTATGCTTGCTGAATAAATGGTCATTTCTTTCAAAAAAAAAAATAAATAAATAAAAGACCACAAAGCTTTGAACGGTAGTGTATATTACTGTTAATGTATACAACTTGAAATTTAAAAAATATATTAGTTTATGTTGAAATATTATCTTAAGATCAATTAGTACTGTTCAGTTTGTAGTAATTTTGTATATTATGATGTATTTGCCTGTGTAAATGCTACGCTTTCTGAATCATTCTCTTTCTTTCTCTGCCATATCTCCAATTTGCAGACTTTTTTGATAATGTGGGGTTTACAGATGTCCAGTGGACGCTGGTCATGTGACTGCGGTCATATGTGGGTCAATGAAGTTGCAGTATATCTGTCAGAACAGGCACATTTGTGTCATTTCTTGAGATGCCCACAGGGCTTAAGCTTGTGGATGTCGTGTTGAGCGTACAGGACACGTTTGCATACAGGTGTATGTTCCTTTACGTATCCATGAGACTGATCGTTTTACTGGCGCGTTTGTCAGTTTTCATGTGGCAGACATTTAACATGTTAAACGCAGTGTTAGTGTTCCCAACCTCGCTGTTATCCACATCCTGATCGCTCCGAGATTTATTGGCCCTCAAACACTCCCCTGTGAAAAACTGCAAACATTCAGAACCTCATAACCTCCTCTCCTTCATGCACTTTTCTCTCTCTCACACACACACATACTCATATATAGCCTTTTCCTTCTTCCAATCTCTCCATATTTCATTCAGACATGTAAATAAACACCATCAGAGTGAAAAACCCCTAGTGTCTTTTAAACGCACTAATTAGTTTTGGCCCAGAATATCATAGTGTTGTGTATGGCAGGCTGTCACCTCAGTAGGTGACAAAATGGAGTGTTTGGACGTGTCAGGGCACAAGTTACAGCAACACTGTTTGTTTTTACCTTGGTGACACCCAGAGGGACCACAGTCCAGGTGGGACAGCACCCAAAAGGACACTGAGACCAATGCATCTTTATTCAAGTGTCATTTAACAGACCTGACTGACAGACAAACGACTTCAGACTTGACTGTTGCCCTCTTCACACTCTCTTTATTACAACCTGTCTCCGTGTGTACCGGCTTGTCATGTGTGCTGTAAACCTGTGCTGGTGTTGACATCTGGCTGCGTTCTTTCACGAGGCCTGAGGGGGGCGATCGGAGGGGCGTGTGGGATAATTTGTTACGGTGTTAACAGGCTAATAGACGTCCACCTGGTTTTGAGAGTTCAGAGACAGCAGTGGCCTCCTCTGCAATCTTCAGCCCCTTTTTATTACCCCAATTATGAGAACCGTTTAGAGGCAGCCGCTGTGTGTGTGTGTGTATGTGTGTTTCATGTCATCTGGTTGGGTTAGGACCCAGACACCCACTCTCACCACATCAAATGGGCTCGTCTCAGTAAAGGTGTGCTGGCGGGGTCTGTCCCCATTTTCTCTTGCGGTGTCTGTGTGTCCTTTAGCAGAGCTTGGGAGAGCTTGTTTCATGTGGTCTGCTGTGAGCTGTTGGCGTGCAGATGCTAAAGACCTGCTGCTTCTGGTGGACTCATTGCCACCCAAATATAGCTCTGCTCATTGTCTCCCAACCCACTTACACACGTGGCAAAAGAAAGAAAAAGAGGGAAACCACTTTGATCTGTTTTTTTTTTTTTTTTTTTGTAGCCATTAATTAGGGGAAATGGTAGATCAGATGCTAGTTTTATTAGGCTTTTTAAAAGAATCACATACCACTCATTCACTCACATACTCACCAACCCACACACACTTAGACATGTTTACTGAGATTTTAAATTTATTTATTTACTTATTTACTTACTTCCAGAGTTGATATATTTTTATTTTTATTTTAGACTAGTTCAAGTTTCTCCCTTTTAATGTAAGTTTATTTTTACTTCAGTTAACAGAGAACTTGCTTTCTTACAAAGAAATTTGATGAAACTGAATTGTTATTGTTCCTAAAACTCATTGACAAACGAAGTCCATTCACATCTATTCAGTCTTTAATAGCTCAATACATTTAACTTAGTTTAGTGCTTACTACCCAGTTTGAACTTTACCAGTTCATTTCATCTTAATTAAATTCGTCTCCAGTTCAGTTCAGAGTCAATAAAAAAACAAAGTTTTATAACCAGGCAAACCCTTTTTATAGTTTTAAATGAGACTGTCTGAAGAATCTGTTGAAGATGTTATCAGTGTGCTTGTTCGTACTCTTATATTGGAGATGTGATTGCTTGCATGGGCCTTTGAGCCAAATCGTGATTTATGATCGACTCACTTGTTTTTGCATGACTCGTTTGATGGCATTCTCTGAACAGGGCCAATCACTGCCATAACTCGTAAAACTACACACACCCTTAACACCTGTGCGCCTGAAATGAGAACGAAAAATTTCACCCCATATGAGTAACAGTATTAAATACCTGTAAATTTCAAACCACAGACTTCGTATAGACACGCTGTCGTACAAATAACGCTTATCGCATGCAGATACAGGATAGCGCACAAGCTAACATCACCCTAATGTCCTAATCAAACAGGCCCATTTGTAGCTGTATGCTTGTAAATGATCTCCTGATGGGCTAATGCAATTAGCATTGTCTCCTGTCTGTGTACCCAGCATTTTAGCCCTACATCTATCAGCGTAATGGCGGTGGGCAGAAGCTCTGATGTTGTCTAATAAGGGCATTTTACTCCCTTTAAGAGTGGGGGGCAGGTAATGTACGACCTCGGTGGTGAAGTCCAGCGCTGCGCTATAAACCACAGTGGCATGTCAAAGAGAGGGAAAGTCCAACTGAAAAGAGGTTTTAATCATTTCATTTATCAGTTCGTTCTTGCTTTTCACTCCCCCTCTCCTCTAGTTTATCTCAGTTGGAGGAGGATTCAGAGAGCGAGGGAAATCGATGCGGAGAACATTACAGTAAAATGTATTGATCAGACACAGAGAGAGCCTTGCGTGCCACCCAGAGATGGCCTAGTGATGCAATGCTTAAAGGAATTTATCCACTGCCTTCTGCATTAACCTTTTATTGACTGCTTTGCCTGTCCATAATTAACACTCACTTTAGCTAAAGTGGTTAGTTTCAGCTGGGAGGCCAGGTGTGTGTGTGTGTGTGTGTGTTGCATTGTTCACGTAGCGAGTCGAAGTTCAAGTGCGGTGAATGTGTCGGGTGGGAGTATGTGAGCCGCCCCCCAGAAGAACAGAGGTGATAGATCTCCTTCCCTCCACATTAGCTCGCTATTCCAGCAGGCCTGGCTGTAGGGTTATAGGGTTTCAGAGCAAATTGAAATGAGTGATTGTAACGTCGATCTCTCCTGAGCGCGGGTCAGATGGGAGAGGTAGACTGCATCTCGCAGAGGTTAATCTGTATGGATGGTGGGCATACACTTCCAAATATACTTCCAACAGTCCACACACACACTTTGTGTCTTTACCACTGACTCCGTGTGGAAATGCGATAGGGAGTCAGATGGTTGCAGGGTTATGTTTGTCATTTTCTTTTACCTAAATGATTCAGTTATGCATCTTCATGATTCAGTACAAAGGAATAGCTCACCCAAAAATTAAATTTTCCAAAGAATGATGGTAACTAAACAGTTGACGGTATCCATTGATTTCAATAGTATTTTTTCCATACTATGGAAGTCATGGCAACAGACAACTGTTTGGTTACTAAAATTCTTCAGAATTCTTCTTTTGTGCTCAACAAAAGAAACAAACAACGTGAGCAACTTGAGATTATTTATTTTTTTTGTATTTTTTTTGTTTGTTTGTTTTGTTTATTTTAACCACAAACAATGCTGTACGATATTAAAAGGAAAATCCTGTCATCATTTATTCACCATCTTGTCTTTCGAAATGACTTATGTTTTCCATGGAACACAAAAGGAACTGAATGGTGTCCATAGCTGTCAAGTAAGATATTTTATCAGTAATAGAAGAGTTAAAATTTTCTCTCTTTTTAATGCAGTACTGTCATATAACAAAATGTTATGATTTTCTGCTGCTGCACTCTTTGGAGTTCAATAGTTCTTGGTCCGCATTCACTTTCATTGTATGTAAAAGAGATCACTCTTATATGCAATTTTGGTTATCAAGAAATTTCTTATCACAGTTGATTCTTGAACAGGATTCTTTGATACATAGACAGTTCAAAGGAACAGCATTTATTTCAATTAGATTTTTTTGTAACATTATGAATTGTCTATACATTCACTTTTGATCAATGTAATGTATGCTTGATGATAAAAAAAAAACCACGACCCCAAACAGTAGTGTATATTAATATTAATTTATACAACTTGAATTTATACAACTTATATTACTTTATAGTGAAATATTATCTTAAGGTCAGTTAATGCTGTAAAAGTATTATTTATTGTTAGCTTGGACATTCTGTTAAATATCTCTGTTTGTGTTCCACCTGTCTTTTACAGGTTTGGAGCAACATAATAAATGATGCCAAAAAGTTCACTTTTGTAGAAACCATCCCTCTAAGGATGTATGTTTATGTGGATCTTTATTGCTGGCGTTCATTTGTATGCTTGCGGTCTCTTACACCAGTCTATTTACTTCAGTTCCCTCTTCTCTGTCTCTTCCAATAATCCAGTAAATGATGAGAGAGTTTAAACACACACGCCCATGCGTTTAGAACAAGCTCTCATATTATTTATGAACTGATGTGCTACATTAGGGTACTTAGTGCATGTTAACGGATGTTATTGTCAAGCCCTGATGCAGTATGAGGATGATATATTGAAGCGCTATATGCTAATTCCACCCTCGGTGTGTAATGCAGCCTCTCATGTGGCCGGTGTAGTTGGAGAGACAGCACTTAACAGGAGAGCCACTCCACCATTAAGTGGCCCTTACAAAATATATAACCACAAATAGTGTCAGAGAGGGGCTGTCCTCTGACCACTGGACAGCACAGACTCATCCATAACATTGGCCTCCTCCGGGCACCGCTGCAGTCTTTGAGTGGAGGACGATGAGTGTTTACTGTAGGCTATGTTTGCTTGAGACAAGTGTTTGTGGGAGAACTTTATGTGTTTGTGAGGATAGTGGTTGTCCCTCTATTGAAGGTGAAGTGTGCCAGTTCTACTAATGGCACTGAACTGAACTGGAAAAATAACTTGTGTGTGTACTTGTTTTTGCTACATTGTGGGGACCAAATCTCCACACAAGGATAGTAAAACCTGAAATTTTTGACACAAGGGGATAAAAATATTAAAAATAGTAAATTATGTTTATCTGAAAGTGTAACAACGCAAACAGGTTTTCTGTAAGGGGTATGTTTAGGGTTAGGGGATAGAAAATATTGTTTGGTCAGTATAAAAGTAATAGAAATCTATGGAAAGTCTCCACAATTCACAGAAACAAACATGAGTGTGTGTGTTTAAAAGTTTCATATGTTGGGCAAAGCTACATTTATTTGATCAAAAATAAAGTTTAAAAAGCACTCATACTGTCAAATATTATTACAATGTAATATTTGAATACATTTTATTTTCTATTTGTATATATTTTATTATTATATTACGCCATTACTCCAGTCTTCAGAGTTACATGATTACAAATCTTTAAATAATTAATAGAAAGTGTAAAAGAACAGCATTTATTTGAAATTTAGGTGACTTGTGGTGACCAAAATTTAGGTGACTTTAGGTGACTAATGACTTGTACATACACTATATGGACAAAAGTATTGGGACCCCCTTCTTTAGACCAGAAAAAGGGACTTCCAAAATGGTGGCAACAAAGATGGAAACATAATTCATGTGTTTAAAAATTGTATTTCCATCTCTGTTGCAACAGTTTTGGAAGTGTCTAAAATGACTGTACCCATATGTACTTTCGGAACATTAAAAATGGCTTTATTTTCACTTTTGATTTGATCAGTTATAATGTCTCCTTGCTGAATAAAAGTTTGTTTATTTAAAAAAAAATACTGACCCCAAACCTTTTGACTGTAGTAGCTTGATATATGTCGAAATTCACATTACCCTAACTATTTATCCCTATTCACTACCCTAAAATAACCACTGATGATATAAAGAATTCCCAGTTCACACTCATCTTTTACAGTATTTTTGATTTATAATGACAGCAAGCTCTCTCTCTCTCTCTCTCTCTCTCTCTCTCTCTCTCTCTCTCTCTCTCTCTCTCTTTCTCTCTCTCTCTCTATCACACACACACACACACAACCAGAGATACTGTACATTCTCACTAACACACCCAGTTTTGTCATATTTATAAGAAACCGTATTGTCACATTCTAGTGAAAACCACACTGTATATTAATTACCTGACAAAATGAAATGCAGTAACATCAAAGTTACAGTGGAATTAAAGCCACAGGCTTCACCTGCCCAGGTGTAAATGATTGAGATATTAATCAGCACTGGCCAGGTGTGTTTAGAAGGTGATTTACACTGCTTACTCTTGTAGAATTGCAGAAGTGCATTCCTGAGGCTTCGTTCAAAGGAAAAGCAAGGGGATGATGCCATACCACACACACTTGGAACACACACACACACACACACACACACACACACACACACAGAAAACCTGCGCAGTCCTTCGTTCCTTTATAAACATGTCATTAGGGCAGGTTATTGTGTGTCGTAAAGAAATTAGGAAATGAGTGTGTGGACTGCCCCTAGACAAACACACACTTCTTTGTGTGTTTAGGGTGAAATTAACTATTCACACACTCCCTGGAAAGCACATGCAGTAACCTGGAGGTGTTTTTGCATCAATGTTACACTGTAAAGAAATTTTTAGTGTAAATACACAACCGTTCAGAGGTTTTTGTAATGTTAGCAGTCAGTATTTATTTTTTTTTAAATGTTTATGAAAGATTTAAAATAACTGTTTTCTATTAACAATAAAGTTGCTGATCTCTTTTGTGTGTCCCAATAGATGCCAGTCAAGCTTGGCACAGACCCTGCCCCCTGAGGAAGCACCTGTCGACCGACCCTGTTGGAGTAATGAAGATCCTGACATGCCCCTCCCCTTTGACCTCTCTGATATCATCAACCGCGTTGAGTCGCTCCTCTGGAGGTGAATTATCATTAGTGTTTTTGTGCATGTCTTATGTTAGGGATTGTTATTAAAATCATCGAAAGTGGCCTTAAGGAATGTTCAGCCATAAATGCTCAAAATGTGACTTTCTTGTGTTTTTTCTTTCTTCCTAGGATGTGAGATGTTAGTGAAGGAGTGAGATAAATGGAGAAAAAGAATGTTATGAGGTGGATGTTAAGAGATAGAGGCCAGGATGGAGATCACAGGTGACAAAAAAACAAAACAAAAAAACAATACAACATACGCCTGTTTAGTTTCTCCTTTCTGGCCCATGTTTGCTTGAAGACCAACATTCACCGTCACACACACCACATTGAGATCCACTCGGATGAATGGATGGATATAATGATGGATACAGGGGTGGATACAGGGTGACATCTGGATGGGACATTTTATTTCCTATTTCCATCAGTATCGTTTACTATCACATTAACAGAGTCCGTAGTGTTACATTGACCATGCATAGACACATATCAGTAGTAGCATATGATACTTAACCATAAATATAGCTATATATATCCATTAATGTATGTATGTTTTAGTTCAGTTCTCCATATATCCTCTGAAGCTTTTTTTTTTTATTTTGGACAGGCATTATGTAAATGTATACAGTATACACAGTTCACTTCTCCTCTGTGTGTTTGTGTGTGTGTGTGTGTGTGTGTTTGTCTGCGTGCCATTTTTTGAGGGGGAAAGTCGGTAAAAATAAAATATGACATTGTGGGGGTGTATGGCATCATTAACGGGAGTCATATGTGTGCCGTTGCCTTTCACCTGGTGTATTGTCTAGGGATTTAGTGTGTTTGAATTTGCCCTAAGTGTGTTTGAATGTTTGCGTGTGCGTCCATCTGACTGTTTGTAGGGAGAAGGTAAAGTAAAAGTTGTTAGACTGACTTTGTCAGTGATGTTTGTCTATATAGGTGCATGTAGGTACGAGACACGCACATGTGTATGTAATCAATTAGACCGTTTAATTTTGTGTGATTGAATTTGAATGTGTGTGTATGTGTGTGTGTGTGTGTGTGTACATAAGATGTTTCTCTCCCAAGCCGAGTAGTGTCGATAGGCGGCTCTTGCTGAGCTCTCCAAGAGAAATTACACCCCTTGTGTCGCATAATTCTCGCAGCTCATTGGCTCCTAACCTTTCAATAACGCTTGCCTGTGTCTGAAATGCTGCCAGTTTCGGGAGGAATGCACTCAAACATCTTTAAACAATTGAAGGATGAAGAAAAGCACTCTGATGTCCTCTAAATGAATGAAGGATGAATGAAAAAGGGATGACTGTTGAAGTCCAGCAGCTTTCTTTTTATTTTTGTTTTTCTATGTCATCAGTGTTAATGTAGAAGATCCATATTATAGTATTCAATGAAGATGCTTAAATGTGTTTTATACTTTTGAAGTTTTAGAGTTGTCATTGGTTGCCAAATATTGTTCTTGCTGAGTAAATGCTGTGAGGTTGGTATATAAATATAAATATATATTATCTTTCTTTCATTGTGTTTTTTTTTTTCCTTTTTTTCTCTGTATTCTTTCTCCGGAGTGCCACAAGCCCCTCTGCTTTTCTGAAAGCGTTGTGTGTGCAAAGCACTAGTTATGATAGAAATAAAATACAATGCTGGTTTATCAGTCAGTGCATGGGTATTTGTTCTTTTTTTATTGGTAGCAGTTTCTTTAAATTTTTATTCAAAGTTATCAGAGAATTGTTATTACATTATATAATGCTCAAAGGGATAGTTCACCCAAAAATGAAAATTAGCCCATGTTTTACTCACCCTCAATCCACTCCAGTTATATATGACTTTCTTCTTTCAGACAAATCCAATAGGAGTTATATTAAATATTTCCTTGCTCTTCCAAGCTTTAGAATGGGAGTAGGTGGGTGTTTTTGTTCAACAGTCCAAAAGTAGTCAAATAAAGTGTGCACATCCATAATAAAATGTGCCTCACACAGCTCCGGGGGGTGAATAAAGGCCTCCTGTAGCAAATCCATGCGTTTTTGTAAGAAAAATATCCATTTTTAAAATGTTATAAATACTTTTTTCTCACTTCTGCAGACTGTCATACGTGCAAGCCGTTTGGGTGGATGACATAGGATGTATGACATAGGCGTAGCGCATGTGCCGGTGATTAGTGAAGAACGCGGAAGCGCGATGGAGAGAGAACAAAACAAAAAGTCGGTCAGGAATTAGAAGCACAAAACGAGGATTTGTAAAGAAAAATGTCAGAGGATTTTGATTTAAGCCAAGAGGAGACTGGTTTTCCTTTGGTAAAGTAAGGAAACTTTGCTTCCATTGCTCCTGTGAACAAACCCATGAGACTAGCATATCTCAGAGGCGCGATGCATACGTCCTACATCATCCACCGGAACAGCTTCCGCGTATGACAGTTAGCGGAAGTGAGAAAAAAAGTATTTATAACATTTTAAATATGGATATTTTTCTTACAAAAACGCATCAAATGTATTATTCACCCCCCGGAGCCATGTGAGGCACGTTTTATTATGGATGCGCGCATCTGACTACTTTTGGACTGTTGAACAAAAACACACGCCTACTCCCATTCTAAAGCTTGGAAGAGCAAGGAAATTGTTTTTTAATATAACTCCGATTGGATTCGTCTGAAAGAAGAAAGTCATATACACCTAGGATTCTTTGAGGGTGAGTAAAACATGGGCTAATTTTCATTTTTGGGTGAACTAACCTTTTAACAGGCGGTCATTTGATTGTGCATTCATATAGATTCAAATGTTTAAATACTGTTCAATTATTATTTTATATCAGTATAAATAACCTATGTATCTTTTAAGCATTGTATAATCTATTAATGACTAATTAATTGAATTAATATGAGATGAAAGAAGTGTTAACTATATATTTATATACAGTGGGGCCCAAAAAGTCTGAGACCAGTGAAAATGCCCTTATTTTGCATTCTTTTAATTTAAGTTTTTCCCTCCTTCATTATAAATTTCAATATTATAATTGGAGTGAAAAGTTAAATCTAAAAATTGACAAATTTCTGAAGGGTTTGGTATGTGGTTAATTGACTTCCAAACAGAAAAAATCTGGCCTTTTGTGTGCATGAGTTCACATGGTCACTGCCATAAATTTGATTCGGTGACCTTGAAATACACAATCTTGCTTCTTTTTCTTTCTTTCTTTTTTTTTTTCCCCCCATTATTTACTTTGTATAAAATTTTCAGTTCGATTTTGAATCTCAGATGTGGTTTTAGACTTTTGTATCAAACTTTCAATTTACTGTGTGAGAGAGATGCTATCTATATATCTGCTTTGATCTGAAGTGTATTTGTATCAGTCTTTAATATATTTATTTTCCTCTCAAAGCTATTATGGGGACTGATTTGAGCTTTTGTCTCAGCTCTATGAAAGTGTATGTGTGTGTGTGTTCCCTTTAGGGGATGAAGGTGTTTCCTCTAGTTTGCATTGAAGGTGTGATAGATGGCTGAGCCTCAGGTGAGCAAGTGATCGTGAATGGCCACTCTAAACTTCACTGCAGTCTGTTTTCAGGCATGTGAGCACAGGTATGCATTGTTCTAAGGAAGGGCAAAGGTCATCAGTAGTTTCTATCTCTTACAACACTGTAGGTGAGAGGAAGATGACCAAGTGCATGTGGAATTAAGTACCTGTGTGTGTGTGTGTGTGTGTGTGTGTGTGTGTTTCCTATACAGGCAGGCTGTTTATTATATGATTGGCAGCTAAGTTAAAGCTGGATCACATCTCAGAGGTGACATTCAAACAACATACATCATCTGAAGGACGAATGCAATGTTATAATACATTCATACCTGTTGTGACTGATAATGTGTTATACGACAATGTGCTGAACAGAAACATAAAATGATTAAGTTTTTACTCCCAAAACCCGGAAGATAATTTGCATTTTTGAGCCATGGCTTCCCTTGGGAAAAGAAGTTTCCATGTATGATTCAAATCTGTGGTTAACATTACCTGAAGAGATGCTCGCAGTTTGTTTTACAACATAAATTACACACACTCATAGCTCAAATATGAATTTTACAGCCATTGTGTTTTGTTTTCATGTAAGATACTAAATTAGGACATTGCATTTCAGACTACTGTTGTTGTCCTCATAATGACTGTGATGTTTTCTGTGATTAACAACATAAATTTCTGCCTTTTATTTTCTCTACTAATGTATAGCTTTATAAGACATGACTTATGTAGCACATGATTCATATGAACCACTTTTATGGTGTTTCATCTTTTCTTTTTATAGCTTGACAGCCTGTGGTTATTGCATGCTTTCATTGTGTGGAAAACAGTAGCAATATTCTTTCACAGATCTCCTGTCGTGTTCTACAGAAGAAAGTCATATAGGTGAGTAAGTTATAGCAGAATTGAAATTTTAAGGTGATCTGTCCTGTAAGAGATGATAATTTTGCCTTTTTTTCTGTTCAAAAAAGCAGATGTCTGATAAGTGCAATATCATAGCAAATTTGAGATTGTGAGAGTGTGTGTGCACGTTCTCATGAGTCCACATCTCTACACAGACTGAAGAGTGAGTTATTCAGTGAGACAGTGAGTCCCAAGAGCACCGTGTGTGTGTGTGTTTCCACATGATGAACACATAATGCAGTTCTCCCAGTTAACCAGCAATGAGTGGACCTGTCAGACCCATGAGCCTCATGGTTACTGCCTGATGCTGCCATGACAACACTCTTCAGTGCTGTGTGGGTTAAACGGCCACTCAAGCCTGTCATGGCTGCCTAAGCAATGGGGAATAACAGCCCTGTGACCCCCTGATATTAACAACCATGTGGCCCCATAGTACAGGAGAAGAACATAACTTGTGCATTACAGTGATTACAGTATTGTTAAAGTGTGTTATTAGTGCTTTTATAAAATGTCAGCAACAGACACATATGATAAAAGATGCTAGGCTAATAAAATGTTGATAATTAGGTTAATTAAAATATGGGGTTGTTTTCAGAGAATATATTCCATTCAAAAGTTTGCATCAAAGTATTTTATGGTCACCAAGGCTTCTTTTTATTTGGTCATAAATACAGTAAAAAGACTAATATTGTGAAACATTATAACTGTTTTCTAGTTTAATATGGATTTTTTTTTTTTTTTTTTTTTTCTGAGATGGCTGAAATTTCAGCAGTCATTACTCTAGTCTTCAATGTCACGTGATCCAGTCATTCTGATACGATCATATGGTGCTCAAGAAACTTTCTTATTTAAGCAATTATTTTAAAATAGAACTCTTTTATAACATTATAAATGTATTTACTGTCACTTCTGAAAACAATTAATTTATATATATATATATATATATATATATATATATATATATATATATATATAGAATAGAATAGAAGTGTATTTAAGCCTTAAATGAGAAAGTGAGACTAATATTACCAGTTATACTGTAGAATTGTTCACAGAGGATATATCCTGATTTGCCTTTGTTGTTTTCTTGTTTTGAGCATGAATCAAACTTTTTAAAGAGATTTATGCATAAAGCAAAAATTTGCACATGTGGTAAGAATTCAAGATGTAATCTCTTAATAACTTACACAATTTATATTGTGTGCAAATGTCTCTACGCATGTTTAGAATTTTTTTTTACTAGGAAAAAAAAAAAAAATACTGATGAGGATTGATTTTTTTTTCCCCCCTGCAGTGTAGGTATTCACCCAATTTGAGAACAGAGGCTCTTAGTTTGCTCATTACAGGATGCAGGGATCCAGGGCTCTCAGCAGTGTGTGTGTCTGTGTTTGTGATGGAACGGATCTGGCTTTTTGACTGATGCGCTGATAGTGATGTGAAACTCTTGGAGCACATTTTTGGCACTTGAGTGAAGGGACACTGCTGTGATCTGGCTTAAAGGATTCCTCTGTGTGTGTATCTGTGCTGTTGACAGTTTCATTCTGCTAAACTCTGCTGTGACCTGACTTTAGAAATGTATTTGCAGCGCTCCAGAGAGAGAGAGAGAGAGAGAGAGAGAGAGTGTGCGTGTGTGTGTGTGTGTGTGTGTGTGTGTGTGTGTGTCGGTGGCCTTCTGAAGTCCTTCAATTCTGCAGTGGCTTTGGTCTCAGGAACCACTTTATAAGTGTCTGTCATGTTATATGACCCACTTCCTGTCCTGTCCCACAGCACTGGCCACCACTGGCCCCAAAAACCTCAAACACACCAAAGCCACTACAGTTCCCCAGCCTGAGCACTGCAGCCATTTCAAACACACACATTGTATTTGAGGTGGTTAAAGTTCAGGAAGACAGTCTGCATGATGTGTGGCACTGGTGTTTATAAGTGTTTGTTTTATGAGAGGTAGTGGGTTTATTTCATTATCTCTCTCTCTCACACTCTCTATTTCATCTCAATCTAGCCTGACATAATAGAGTCATCTGCAACTCATCTAATATGGATGAAAGGCCTTCATAATATTGCTGGCCTGTGTGTGTCTGCACATATGCTCCATGATCTCCTATTTCAAATCTTTTTCTTTCTTTCTTTCTTTCTTTCTTATCATTTTTAATTTATTTTCTGGACACAGGATGGATAAAGCCGGCTATTAGAGGGGAATTAAGATGTTTCGATAGGCCTGCGAGAAGAGATGAAGAAGGAGAGGGTGATATATTCATCAGGTACGATATTCACCTTATCTGCTCCGACCTTGAGGAGAGTGTATGTGTGTTTGTCCACTTCACAGTCATACACACACCTACACACTCTCCTCTCTGCTCCTTGATTGACAGGTGCTGAAATGAGCCCCTGAATAGCTGTGGGCTTCAGTCTCCCAAATAACTCGCCCGTCAAATTACATCCCACCCTCCTCACTCGCCCGGTCGTCTGGGAGACCTATTTATTTGTCTGTTTATTTGCTTGGTTTAAATATTTGGTGGGGAAAATATTGAATTTTTGTCCCCCGGTCAAAGTGCTCATATTTAGTTAATAACAAGAGGAGAGAAGGTTGTTTGCTCTGAGAGAAGGAGAGGACAGAGAAGGAGAAAAGGGAAAGGGGAGGGTGATTTTATTTTATATAGGGAAGTCCTTGGAGAAGGAAAATGACTTGTCACTGAGACTCTCTGTGAATGCTGGACTGTAATCATCACTCATTTATGCGTTCTAGAGCTATGAAGGATAAACTGATTTTTGTAGTGTCATTGTATTAATCTCTAATTGGTTATGATACCCCTTCTCTACATGACCATAAATGTATTGAGCTGGTATTGATCTTCCTTTAAAACACTGTTTGTATTCATTCTCCTAACGCCACATTCTGATTATTTTACTAAACTAATCCTAATTGTGTGTATATTCTTCACAACTTGCATAATTAAAGTGTTCATCCAAACATTAAATTGTCATCATTTACTCACCCTCATTCCTGTATAACTTACTTTCTTCTATGGAACCATAAGAAGATAATAATAAAATAATAATAATAATAATGAAATAAAAAATAAAAAAATTCTGTGTATTATGTTTTTGTTGTACAATGGAAATCAATGGAGTCATACAGGTTTTGGAATGACATAAATGATAACATAAATGATGACAGAATTTTTATTTTTGGGTGAAGTACATCAGTTAATCTGAAAAAGTTCAAAATAGCCTATTTTTTCAGACAAAATCTGGCCAGTTTATTTATTTATTTATTTATGTATTTATTTTTCTGCTCCAGTAGTTCCAAACAAATGAAAAGGCGTTTTTGGAATTCAACAAGCATTTAGTGTAATTTTAGTATTGTTATTATACTTATATACTGTTAATATATATATATATATATATATATATATATATATATATATATATATATATATATATATATACTATTATTATTTATTAATATTTTCAAATTATCCTTATATTTTCAGGTTTCATTTTAGTTAAAGATTTAGTAATTTTATGCACTTTTGTCAATTTATGCCTGTTCAGCTTTTATTTATTTACGTTTTACATTTTTGATTATTTTAGTACTTTAACCTGTTTCAGTTAGTTTTTTTATATAATTTTAAAAATGCTTATATTTTCTTTTATAATACTTTAATTTGACGAAAACAGTTTTAATAACTTTAGTTCATATTTTGTGTTGGGGTGAAATCCCGTCACTGACACTCATAATGCTAGCACGCCTTTCTGCTAATGAATAGCCTTGATTAGTACATTCCTCCACTGTTTAATCTCAACCTTGCGCCCCTATGTTACTTAAGCCACAAAT